>VDFB02003799.1:0-20810 GCA_007258455.2 Sequoia sempervirens | reverse complement strand
GATTGGTGTGTAGTTCAACATTGTCATAGGGAGGGACACTGGATTCAATAGTGCACAAATTCTTTTGGTTGGTTGAGGAGGGTACAGTGGGAGGTAGATTGGATTGTCATACAATCAAAGATTCTTCAAAGATGCATTCATTTCAAGCTCATGCAAGCACATGGACCATTTGGACACGAGATTTGGCTTGTTTTTGTCAGAGTTGTATTCAGTGTGAGTGGGATCAATGCGAGTCAAGTGAGTGGGTGGATACATGGGTTCAATAGTATCTAACTCCATTATCTCAAACAATATCCATGAGAAATGACATAATGGAAAGTTTAGTTGATTACAACTGACTTTCAAATCTACTATAGCCAAGACATGTTTTTGCAGTTGTTGCACCATAGGGGAATGAAGAGAGATCAAAATATTGGTTGGCTCAATGTGTGCAGGTAAAGCATAAGCTAACACAACCGATGGAAGATGATGGTGGGTTCATGTATCCTACAGGTTCAGTTGTGGTTGCAGGAACTTGGTTGCGAACATATATGGTTAAAAAGAATTGCATACCTGCATTTAAAGACTATGAGAAACAAAAAACCATTCTCATGTATTCGCACCTTATTATAGCAATAAATGTTAAGTTGTTCAAGCATCATGCCAGACCAAAGACAAAACAACTATGGACACTTAGTAATGTTGATCATGAAGCAATATTAGATACTCTTAAGCAAATAGATGACCCTTCAGGCACACTTGAATAGTATTTTCAAGAATGAAAGGTACAATGCTTAGGTTCATTATGGTTAAGTTCATTATAATTTAATATAGATTTGTTAGTCTAACCATATTTTCTATTGTGACAATATAGATTTCTCATTTGACAAGTTTTGCGATATTTTTGGCACGATTGATCATGGACCTGCTGCTACAATAGCTAGCTTCGATCCTTTCAGAGAGGTATGTGAAAGATTACAGCAATATAGATTGGTTATTCTAAGCATTTTTTATAGTTTGCATTACCAATTCATCATCATTCAGGTTGTTTAGGTTAATATAGATTTGTTAGTCTAACCATCCTTTCTATTGTGACAATATAAATTTCTCATTTGACAAATTTTGTGATATTTTTGGCACAATTGATCATGGAAATACTACTACAATAGCTAGCTTTGATCCTTTCAGAGAGGTATGTGAAAGATTACAGTAATATAGATTGGTTATTCTAAGCATTTTTTATAGTTTGCATTATCAATTCATCATCATTCAGGTTATTTAGATTAATATAGATTTGCTAGTCTAACCATATTTTCTATTGTGACAATATAGATCTCATTTGACAAATTTTGTGATATTTTTGGCATGATTGATCATGGACCTACTACAACAATAGCCATCTTTAATCGTTTCGGAGAGGTATGTGAAAGATTACAGTAATATAGATTGGTTATTCTAAGCATCTTTTCTATTGTATGTAGTTTAACTGCTAGCTTGATGGTTTGTACAGGTGCTTGTCAGTCCAGAACATGAACATACTACTCTTGTGGAAGACTGTGCCCTTAATGCCTTCAATAGGAAAATTTTGTAAAATTTCAATTTTGAAATGTGAAACAATGTAAGAAGGCCATAACTGTGTATTGAGACAATTCTATAGCAACTTATTGTAATTAATCAAGCTACAACCGAAGGTTTTCTTCCTGGTTCTTTCCTACCAATATGCTCATTTGAACCAGGTTTTGTAATATCTCCTATTTATATATAATAAATTACAGTGGCTTGCCACTTTTTCCTAAAAAAATTTAAAAATGTCATGTGAAGGTCATTTCCAATGTAATTGAGTCTTTGATCTAGCAAAGTGGAAACAAGGTATTTGGGTGTGCATAATGTTCAAGCTGATTGAGTAAGAGTTTTATGATGCATGGCCCAGGTGGCTTTAAACAACATAATTACAATTAAGGAAGACATTGTTATAACCTACACAAGCTTGATCCAACCTCTTAGCACTTACAATTACAATTACAACAAAATCTTGCTACCTTTTAGCGCTTTTGACTCGTAAGGGAAATTGTTAGTCCAATGTAGTTCGGAGTGATTTAGAATATTTGGGTGCAAAAGAGGATCATCCCTAGTGTAAACGTACCCATACAGATGTGTTGGAACAGTCTATTTGGTTGTACGAGTTGCAGAATGAAAGTTGCACCACTTTGCAACTTTACACTGCTTGCATCTGGTAACTTTTCCCTCCACTGAAAAGTCATCACCATAGGAAAATGCCTCTGAGATAGCCAAAACTGAGAGAATTTTTTTGTATATGGTCCCAACATGATCCCATAGCCTCTGACAGAGAGTCTGCATGCCCCATGGTCTATGAGAAATAGCCTTTCAAATATTGTTGCCTTTTAGAACTTTGGACTCTTAAGGGAAATCATCGGTCCAATGTAGCTCAGAGTGATTCAGCATATTTGGGTGCAAAAGAGGACCATCCCTAGTGTAAACGTACCCATACGGACATGTTGGAATAGTTCGTTTAGTCGTACGAGTTGCGGAATGAAAGTTGCACTACTTTGCAACTTTGCATTGCTTGCATCTAGCAACTTTTCCCTCCACTGAAAAGTCATCACCACAGGAAAACACCTCAGAGATAGCAAAAACTGAGAGAGAATTTTGTAGATGGTCCCAACATGATCCCATAGACTCTGACAGAGAGTCTGTATGCCCCACGATCTGCGAGAAATAGCCCTTCAAATATTTTGTCCTTTTAGCACTTCAGACTCTTAAAGGAAATCGCCGGTCCAATGTAGCTCAGAGTGATTCGACATATTTGGGTGCAAAAGAGGACCATCCCTAATGTAAACGTACCCATACAGATGTTTTGGAATGGTCCATTTGGTCGTACGAGTTGCAGAATGAAAGTTGCACCACTTTGCAACTTTACATTGCTTGCATATGGCAACTTTTCCCTCCATTGAAAAGTCATCACCACAGGAAAATGGCTCTGAAATAGCAAAAACCGAGAGAGGTTTTTGTAGATGGTCCCAAAAAAATCCCGTAGCCTCTGACGGAGAGTCTATATGCCCCACAGTCTCTAAGAAATAGCCCTTCAAATATTGTTGCCTTTTAGCACTTTGGACTCTTAAGGGAAATTGTCGGTCCAATGTAGCTCGGAGTGATTCGACATATTTGGGTGTAAAAGAGGACCATCCCTAGTGTAAACATACCCATACGGACGTGTTGGAATAGTCCATTTGGTAGTACATGTTGCATAATGAAAGTTGCACCACTTTGCAATTTTACACTGCTTGTATCTGGCAACTTTTCCCTCCACTGAAAAATCATCACCATAGGAAAACGCCTCCGAGATAGCAAAAAATGAGAGAGGTTTTTGTAGATGGTCCCAACATGATCCTGTAGCCTCCAACAGAGAGTCTGTATACCCCATGGTCTCCAATAAATAGCCCTTCAAATATTGCTGCCTTTTAGCACTTTGGACTCTTGAGGGAAATCGTCAGTCCAATGTAGCTCGGAGTGATTCGGTGTATTTGGGTGAAAAAGAGGACCATACCTAGTGTAAAAGTACCCATACAAACGTGTTGGAACAGTTTTTTTGGTCGTACGAGTTGCATAATGAAAGTTGCACCACTTTGCAACTTTACACTGTTTGCATCTAGCAACTTTTCCCTCCACTGAAAAGTAATCACCACAAGAAAATGCCTCTGAGATAGCAAAAGCTGAGAGAGGTTTTTGTAGATGGTCCCAACATGATCCTATAGCCTCTAACCGAGAGTCTGTATGCCCCACGGTCTCTAAGAAATAGCCCTTCAAATATTGCTTCCTTTTACCATTTTGGACTCTTAAGGGAAATCGCTGATCCAATGTAGCTCGAAGTGATTCGGCGTATGTGGGTGCAAAAGAGGACCATCCCTAGCATAAACGTACCCATATAGACATGTTGGAATAGTATGTTTGGTCGTACAAGTTGCGGAATGAAAGTTGCACCACTTTGCAACTTTACACTGTTTGCATCTGGCAACTTTTCCCTCCACTGAAAAGTCATCATCATAGGAAAACACCTCTGAGATAGCAAAAACTGAGAAAGGTTTTTGTAGATGGTCCCAGCATGATCCCGTAGCTCTCCGACAGAGAGTCTGATGCCCCACGGCCTTCTAAGAAATAGCCCTTCAAATATTGCTGCCTTTTAGCACTTTGGACTCTTAAGGGAAATTGCTGGTCCAATGTAGCTCAGAGTGATTTGGCATATTTGGGTGCAAAAGAGGACCATTCCTAGCGTAAAAAATAACCATACGATGTGTTGGAATAGTTTGTTTGTCAGCATGAAAGTGAAAGCTGCACCACTTTGCAACTTTACACTGCTTGCATCTGGCAACTTTTCCCTCCACTGAAAAGTCATCACCACAGGAAAATGCCTCCAAGATAGAAAAAAATGAGAGAGGTTTTTGTAGATGGTCCCAACACGATCCCATAGCCTTTGACGAAGAATTTGTATGCCTCACGGTCTCTGAGAAATAGCCCTTCAAAAAAAATTGTCTTTTAGCACTTTAGACTCTTAAGGGAAACTAGTGGGCAACAAAGTTAACTTCACAAAATTGGTTTGAAGTAATTTCAATCTTTTTTGTGCATTTGAGAGACATTTTGACTGGAGGTCAGTCCATGAGCCCTGTTCTATGACATTACAAAAAGGTATTGTGGACCTATATTAAGCTACCACTCTCAATATCATACAAATTGAACCCTGGCATCAATAGAATCTATATATCAAGCTACCACAATTCTGTTGATGTTAGCAACTTCGCCAATCTCTTCCAGTCATTCCAACACATGAAAGATCTTGGAAAAGAGAGAAGGAAGTCTGCCAGCAAAGAGGAGAGTAGAGTCCGCTTCAAGAGTAAAACATGGCACTTGCTAAGACTAAGCCCGCCTAGCCATACAAAAGTGGCATACAATATAGCCAAGTCCGCTCCAAGGAAATAATCAATGGCTTGGTATAAAGAAAATTCTACTAGAAATACATAAAGGAAAGTCCACCCTTGTTTCTCTGCACAAACACTCAGCAAAGCTCGCCCCTGTTAAGAAAGGGATGTGTCAAACATGATTGAAGTCTGCCACATGTCTTGGCCATGAAACTTGACAAGGTCCGCACTTACCAAAGAGTGACATGGCATAAAAGATGGAATCTTGCCAAATTTGCTTCAAGAGGATAATGAGTGTCTACATTTAGAAGAATATGAACATGGAAAGTGAATAAGTGAAGTCCGCTTAGCATGTTAAGTCTAAAATGGCAAGAGAAAAGAGGAAGTCTGCCAGCCTTAAAGTGAAATTGAGCTCGCCCCTCATTTGTAAAGGGTGGAGATAGTGTATAGAATTGTTGTGATAGACTATTTTTGATAATAAAAGCTCTTATGCATGATTTGATTTGAACCACTTTTACTGTCAAGTAGTGTGCATGGTTGCATAACTTCTTCCACCATAGATTGGAGATAGATTAGAATTAGATTACACTTGGAATAAAATTTTCATTGAAAGTTTGTTAGATGAATGCAAGATTTGATAAGCATTGATTTATAGTGGAAATTTTGCTCATACTTTCTTTGAATGGATGATTTTTGTTCAATGCGTAAAGTTAGCCTGAGCTTACTCTGTGGATTCTTAACTTCTGTCTGGATAAATATTGTTCAATTGGAAGGTAGTTATTCATGATATGAAAACCATAAGCACATTTCCTTGAAGATTGCAATGGCTTTGCGTAGTTGGCGCAATTCCTACATGGTGAAACAAAGTTTGGTTTCATTTCACCAAGTCAATACCGTCTCTTGAATTCTTAGGAAGTAGATTAGAACTTCTGACCCCTTGTCTCCTTTTTTAGTTTGTTTGATCTGCAACCCAAATAAAAGAGCTTCATTGTCCAAAGCTTCATTGTGAATTGAAAAAATCTAGCGTAAGTCCCCTTGTGATTACTAGCAAATCACAACGCCCGTTGAGCTTACCACACATCAAGACCTGACATAAGAAACCTTGGAATTTCCATATGATCTTCTTGCAATCTTAGCATATGGGGTGGTTTTTCAAGAGAGGATAGGGTGTCTCTGGGCATTTTTATTCTGATGTACGAGTTTGTCATAAAACATGCATCAATAGATTAAAGATAAATATTTGACAATGCTTTCCCTCAATGGTTTGCCATTGTCTTGGGAGTCCTATATTCAAGGAATTAGTGCAAGGTCCAAACTCCCAAAGTTCAATCATTTGAGGGTCGATTGCATTCATTATGCATCAAGATTGATGGTTAGAGGTGTTGACCAACATTCTACTAATGAAGAGATTCATGTTCTTGCCGCCCAACCTTCGAAGAAGAAAGGAAGAAGTGGAAAGAAGGGATTCTTCAAGAGGAATAGAGACAAAGGAAATGATGGTGCTCCCCCTTCCAAGAAGAAGTGAGACTTGTCCAAGATTCAATGCTTTAGGTGTGATAAGTTTGGTCACTTTTCCAAACATTGTTCAGATAGACCTAAGCATCAAGCCTCCATTACAGATGTAGATGATGTTTCTCTACAAAAGAATGAATATTTGTTTTTCTCAACATTGTCAAGCAATGTACCCACTGACACCAACACTTGGCTGATCAACAGTGGTTTTCTCAAAAAGAGGGAGTTGATTATGAAGAAACATTTGATCTTGTTGCTCATTACACTTCTGTTAGAACTATCATTGCCCTTGTTGCATCAAGAGGATGGAAGATTCATTAAATGGATGTGAAGAAAACTTTTCTCAATGGCGTGATTGAGGAAGAAGTTTATGTCGAGCAACTTGATGGTTTTGAGGTTCATGGGAAGGATTCACATGTGTATAAGCTGAAGAAGGCCTTGTATGGTCTTAAGCAAGCTCCTCGTGCATGGTATGAAAGGATTGATTGGTACCTATCTAGTTTAGGCTTCTTGAAGAATGATGTTGATTCAAATATCTACTTCAAGGTAATCAATGGTGATGCATTAATATTGGTACTAATTCATGCTTCTAGGCTGCATATATATGTATATATTATTTTTACATGTTTTCTCCATTGTTCGGCCCCTACACCGCAAGTAAATGGTTGCATAGTGTGTGGAATGAGGGGGCAACAGGCCTGTAATTGAAATATTTTCATCTATCAACATCTAGTTGTTACTTATGCAATGTCAAGTAATGCTTTGAGTTTGAAAGATGTGCAATGCAATGTAATCAATAATATGAATAAATTTTTAATTATTAGTTATGTAATGTGAAGTAATTGCATAACTGCTTAGGTTGACTTTGTAAAAACTATATTGTAATTGAAATTTTTTCATCTATCAACATCTAGTTGTTACTTATGCAATGTGAAGTAATGCTTTGAGTTTGAAAGATGTGTAATGCAATGTAATCAATAATATGAATAAACTACATAATATAACCATTCTTTTTATGCTATTGTACATCAAGATATTTAACCATTGCTCACTTGATTAAATTTTCAAAGAGTTTAATTATGCACATGAGGAGGCAATTAAATTTTGATTGTCAACTTCTATATATTGAATTATCCAATAATCAAGTGTATGTCCATATACAAAAATGGCATCAACGCCAACTCAAACAAAATTTTACAATATGTGGCATATGCCATCTCGGTATCTATTCAATGTTTTCATACCAAAATGTCTATCTCATCCTAAACTACCGGTGGATCATCAAAATGGAGCCTCTTTGAAGCACTTGTTGCCTCTGAAGGTAGCTGCACAAGAAAAAGTCAAACCACAATTGAGATTAGTTATACTATATAATTTAAAATTGAATAATTAACATCAAAATCAATATACATTAAATTATAATTGAACTCTAAAATTGTAATCTTGATTCCTGAAATATTCGTCTCTTCAAAGGGTCGAGTCCTAGAATATGTCCCTCACAAAGAACTCCACCAAACCATCTTTGTAATTTCAATCTATATAGGTGAACAAAAACATAAAAGTGATCCAAGTTAGCATACAATTGTCGTAATAGGAACATATAAATACCAAATACAAAATAAAATGAACACATACTTTTTAGGTTGATCTTTTTCTTTATCTCCTTTAGGTGTTTCGACACTCCTCCTCCTGAGGTGCTTCAACACCTACTCCTTCAAGTGTTCCAACACGCATCGCCGCATTGTGTCACTTGTCAACAAGGACGATAGCTCATAATTCCCTGCACATAAAATGACAAGTACATATGAAACTACCAATCTATGTCGATGTATGTATAATCAATATAAGATCTTAAAATTCTTAATTCAATCAAATTTGAGTTCAATTACCTTCCCCTTATCCAACATTGCACTTCCATAGTCTGGACAAGGCTGCACCTCGCTCGCACTAGGTATTTCCTACAAGAGGAAAATAAGATAAACATATATGATTTCATTAATGACAATTTAAATGATAAGAAATTATATAATAAATAAATGTAAATGAGTGAGTGCAAAAATATATAATGTGTGCATGTCGAGGTGAAATGAAATGGCCCTCAGGGTGCTATCTATCACTTGCATCAGCTCCTCCTCAGACATCAACTGTTAAATAGACCATGCAAATAAATATTAGTACATTATACTATCTCTTATTAATATTCATTTAAAAACAAATGAAAGTTATGAATTCACAACTTATATTTTACCTATGTCACTATTCCAATGTCCCCCTCTCTAGCAAGAGAGGACTTTGTACGGTGTGCTCCACTCCCCTGCATCTGATCTATAATGTCCACATCATGGAAGTCATAATCGGAAGTGTCCAAGGGATGCTTGACAGGCTGTACAAGAGGACCCCAAGCATATCTGGCGGCACATGGAGCAAGTATGTGGTACACAAATATGTGGACCTGACAAGGATGACGCAGCAGCACTCGAGCCATACCAACATCACCAGAATGTGGCTAAGCTACTATAGAAGCATGCGAAACAAAAATACCACTCAAAGAGTGAATAGCATGGATAGTGTGTGTGGCCACATCTTGCATAATATCTGGATGGTATACTGAAGGTGGTGGAGGAAGGGGAGGAGGGGGAACATATGGGCGGGGTATTACTCTAACTGCCCCTGGTCTATCCTGGGGCATACCTCCAACAACGCCTTGGAAGGGTTTAATGTCAAAGTAATTGACATGGTGCCCTAACAAAAACTCAGCATATAATTTTTTTATAAAGTAAAATTGTATATCACAATTGTTGTTTAGTTGTTTTAAAAAAACCATACACCAATGATCCCAAAAGTTTTCTACAATGTCTCTATGAGTGCACCATTTTATAGAAAGTTTTGGTTTATTAACATTAACTGGCAAACCAGTGCAAGGGTTAACAAATAAAGAGGCTATTTGGGCTTTGGTTATTTTGAGATCTTTCACATCATCATAGGACAATCCACATGCATAATATTCTCTCATGTCTTCTCACCACGAATGAAAGGCATTATATTGTGAGGAGAGGGTTTCTATGTTTTTAAATATTTCTTTCATTGTGTTTGACATCTCAGATAGTCAAGGGACTCTCGTATAAACTTCAGAAATGCCCCTTAATTGTTGTAATTTTTCACAAATTAATTCTTCAATTGATGGTTGTGGAGGTGGTGGAGCATTTGGCATTTGTGCATTTTCAATGTCAGTAGCCATAATTCCTAATTAAAGTTAAAAACAAATTAATCTAATTAAAATTAGACAATATAAATGAAAATATTATAAAAAAACCCTAGTTTTTTTAAAAAATCCAACATAAACCCTAGTTTTTAACAAAATCTATAAAATTCTCTAATTTTTAATCCAAATACATAAAAAACACTATTTTTAAATCAAAATCCATTACAAACATTCAATTTTCATCAAAATCCATACTAAACTCAAATTTTTCATAAAAAGTCTATCAAAAACCCTATTTTGAAAAAAATCTATAAAAAATTAACTAAAATTACACAAATCTAATTGAAAACTTGATTAGAGCAAAGAAAAACCAAGAATCTAACCTTTTGAAGATGGATTTGCTCAAAATCGGATATCTAATTTGCGAAAAGAAGTTTTCACTATGCGCTTGCGGTTAAACAAATGTGAAATGAGTTTTAATCAGGCTGAAATGAAATATATATGTGTGTCACAAATCAGATATCCGATTTGGATCAGATATTCAATTTGGAAATCTAGGTTTGGGCTTTGCTTCGGTAGTGTGTACTGACACCCAAGCCACATAAAGTCAACTCGGCATTTTCATGTTTTTGAGTTGATGAAACATGTAATTTTTTGTCCATTGCCACTTTTTGGCATACCATGATCCTGCACATACCCCTATCCAATCAACATTAGCGCACTTGGACCCGTATTGATGCATACTTATCTACTTTAGTGTGATTTTTTGCATGTGCTCATTCTCTCACTAAACTTGGGGCTAAATGTAGTGTAGAAAATGTATCCCTTTACATTTTCTCACTTGTTTGGGACCTCCTAATTAAAATGGACTTAATAATGCCTTAATTTAGTGTTGATAAATGTACCCCTTTACATTTCATGCTTATTTGGACCCTCTTCATTAAATTGAGCTTTATTAGGCCTTAATTAGCCCTTTTATTCATTTACAAACCTAATGAATTACATTTTTTGAAGGAGAGACCTAGCAATAATTAATGTCAATACATAACACTTCAAATTGAGAAATGTTTGTTCTAGGAATTAGGGTCTAGTAACCATTTTCCCTTGGGAAAATGGGTCATCCCTAAGATCTTGAACCCATTTTTAAAACATGTTTTGGCAACATTTTTATGATCCTAAATTCAAATTTCGAAGGTTAGCTTGTAATGTTTAATTTTTGGGAAATTAAGAATAAATGTTTATAAATACAGGGTCATTTCATCAATTCAAAACATATAGCAAGAGGTGAACTTAACAAGAGCCAAGATTATTTTCAAGAGGATTCAAGAGAAGATTTATTTATCATTTATTGCATCATTCAAGATCACAAGCATCATGTCAAAGTTATGTAGAATCATGCATGTTTTTTGAGCTAACATTGTGATGTAGGTTTCAAGCATTCAAGTTAATATTCAAGCAGAAGATTAACATCATCAATCAAGCCATTTCATGCAAGTTTCACTCCCTCAAAGATTTCCATTCAAGAGGTTTATTCAAGGGTTTGTTAAATTGCAACATTGTATTGTTCATTCATCGTTCCTTTCATGCTTTCATTATTTCATTTCAAAGTTTAATTACCAAAACAAATTTTGACCAAGGAAAACCCCCATTCACCAAAAACAAACATTTTTTCCCCTCTTGTGTTTGGGTTGCAGATTTGCAGGTTCATAGGTTGAAGAAAAGTTGAAGATCTCAAAAGTGCAAAATTGAAAAGTTGCATTTGTTGTCACCTTTGTTGTCATCTCACGAAAACTCAGATCCTCGATTTAATTCTGATTATTTGACTATGAAACCGAGAGGATCTAGAAGTATAGACACATGAGTAGAGAATCCAGGAATCAATTTTGGAAATGTGAACAAAGACCCATTAAGGTCTATAGGTGAATGAGTCCCAAGATAGCTTCCAAAAAGAGTTTTTTGTGCTAGGTATACAACATTTTCCATACCTAGATTTACCATAACTTTTACTATTTCTGATAGCCCTAAGTTTCATCTATCAAATGCAACCTTTACATATGATAAATGAGTGCATTTATTACTTTTAATCTTTCTCCCAACATCCTTGTTTAGTCAATTTTGTCACTATTTCTGTCAAAAAACACTTTGCAATAGATTTTGAGGTAGGTTTTAAGTGTCTTCCACTCATCCAATTTGCACAAAGTTGATTGTTTCTTTTAGATTTATGTTGCATATATATGAATCAGGTCTTAGATTACAAATTTGAGGTCATTTGCTATCTTATTTTCATCTCCCAAAAGTGCATTTCAGTCATATTTACCCTGTACACACACATAAAGGAAATTGCAAGATTCCTAAAAGAATTTACTCACCTGGGGGTTGAAAGTGGATTTTGATCTAAGGGATCTCATTTCTTGTATGAAATAGAAAATGGGTAGGTTCATTACACTCCATTTTTCCCTTTCTAGTAAGTTTGGTGAAACATTCCAAATTTAGTGTAAAACCCTATGTAACCCTAACCTATTTCTCTATGTTTCAAGGACAAAGCTCGAAGCATAAAACATTGAAACAAACACAAAGATAGTAGGTGGCTATTGTAATAGTAGAGGGGGAAGAAGAGGATATCAATCATCCAACCTTTCCCTTACATCAACAAGGTCTAGAGTATATATGGGAGCGTCCCACTTATCATCATTTTTTTCTTTCTCATCTTTAGTAGCATGGGTTAGTGAAATGATAAGAGTCATTCAAGGAAACTTGTTGGATTCATACCAATTGGAAGCACCACTAGCAGGCCACTTATAAGTTCTTCCCACAAGTGATGGGGAGGTGGAGCACAATCAATCAACTTGTTATGAACCCCATTGACCATGATCCCTTCTTGTAGTTTGGCAACAAGCCTGGGAGTGAGCTTCCCATGTAACTTGAGTAGAAAGACTCCTTGCATGTTGATTCCCACAAAAAGATGAATGGACCCTAAAAGAAGAGGGGGACAGAAGAAATATAGCCACCACACATGGGGCATTTCCCCTATAAATGTGCTACCTCAAGTGCAACTTTGTTAATTTACACTTGAATCTACAATAACACATTACTACAAATCGTAGCTTTAAAAAATAAAATATGCTAATCAACAAAATACTTGGAAAAAATAGTTGAATTTCTATCTTTCTATATGTTGAAGAGAATCTCTACCCTAAAAGCATGTCATGTCTAGTTGAACTTGTGAGAGATGTGATACCAATCCTTAAAAAGAACCATATGCAAAGAAAAGGGTTCTATTTTGAATGGCTTGAAGAAGTCATGGATCTAAGTTCAAAGACTCTAGGCATTAGAACATGACCAAGAAAGATGCTTAAAAGACTCTAATTGCCCACAAAAAAGATAATGAAGATTAAGAACATCTAAATGAAATAACTTAAACCCTATTCAAAGACCTTTGAAAAAAACAACACATAAAATAGACTAATTTTCATTTTGTAAAACAAGTTATTTGTATTTATATTTTATTTTTTAATTAATAATCAACAATATACTCATTCTTATAATGTTAATTTAATAAAATAATTTAAAATATATATATTTGTACTCTAACATTATTTCAAAGACAAGTATTATGCCACTCTTTTGTCATGTATCATAGTAGAGATCAATAAAGATGTAGCTTAGCTAAACAATTACAAAGCTAAGTGGGTTTAACCTTGGGGAAAAACTTTGTGATAAAGTGCACTTGAGATGGAGTAGTACTAGGATTGATGACCTCTCGAGAAGTCCTAATGCTTCACCTATGTGAACATCACCTAAATACAATGAATGTTAAATGAACCATTCAATATCATGAAAAATAAGTTCTTGTGGTTTGTAACACTACATTGTTGAATCCTATAGTAGCAGTTTCACAATTTCACTCTCCTACTCATCAATACTTCAAAGGAAAAGTACTATGCCGTAGCTTAGCCAAACAATTTTGAACCATTCCTACCGATTGTTGACCGGACCCAATGATCCTCTCAAGCGAGTTAATAAACACGTTTATTGTGGACTGCAAAATTGTCGCTACCTATCGATACGTCCATAAAAGCCAAACAAAGCCCCCAAAAGTAGATATTCTTATTTAGCGATTTAGTTTTCCAAACCAAATTGGACTTTATGGGCAACGCAATTTTGTTCAGAGGACATCATGGGCGTGTTAAGATCATGAAATTAGACGGACGAGTGTTGAAGGTGAAGCAACCTGTGACAGTAGATGACGTCCTTGCAGATTATCCAGGCTTTGTCATTTTGCATTCTGAAGCAGTTCGTCATATGGGAGTGAGAGCAAAACCTCTGGATGGATCCGCCAGTCTCAACGCCAAGCACCTATATTTTCTTGCCCAATTGCCCAAGTTGGAGAACAACCAACGCGAGCCACGAAGGGTCCGTTCCGGGATACCAACGGACGCAAAGTCTAGGCTTGAAAGTATGCTCTTAGCGCGCAGGTCCATTTCTGATATTTCTCACATGAATTGTGAGCCATCATCAGATACCTTTTCTTCTGAGACCAGTGAAGATAATGGAGCTTTCCGGGTTAAAGTCCGGATGACAAAAGCTCAGCTTATTGAAATGATGGCAGAAAGCCAAGAGAGTTCTGAGACAGTCGAAAGAATCCTGGATTCCTACCTCAACCAAGCGAAATCTTAGCAAATGGAGAGAGGAAATGTGAGGGAAGATCGGGAGGAAAAGGAAGAGAATTTGCAATGGAAACCTTCCGTAGGGAGCGTGCCTGAAAGTTGCAGAGAAACTCAGGTGTTTATGGATTTCTGTGCTATTGTTTCTCGTTTACATTGATCTTATTTTGCTTGTGCATTTTGATGAGTTAATAAACTAGGGTTGTAATAAACATTGTTGATGAATTGCAGGTAAAGCACGTGAGGTTTGGTCAGCGCACAATAGAAAGGTCTTCTAATTACGTGCAATGAGTTGAAGGGAAGATATAATGACTTCAGTAAACGAAATCGAATTGGTACACCTGTAAGGTGTAGATTCATTCCAACTACAGGCAAATTATCCCTCGTACGAGAAATTTGAGCCATCTGTCCCATTGGTATATATATTTTATTGTTGTAAACAAGTGTCTTCGTTTTCTTTAAGAAGATCGTGCATATGGATGAGTAAGATATTCTTTTATAAATAAAAATTATACACAATTGCTTGCATAAAAAATATTGTAAGAGATGGTGTATATAGATTCTAAGATTTGTGTAAAGTATATTGAAATAAATCTTGGTAAGAGTTGGTGTATATAGAATCTAAAATTTATGTAATGCAATTCAAGTTTATTAAAGATTATATTTATGGAAATTTGTAATACATTAATACATGACTTTTAAGAATTTTTGATGGATTAATATGGAAGGAAAGTGGCATATAATATTATTGTGTCCTTTTTCTATAAGAAGAAATTCTAAAGTGATGCATATATACACATTAAAAAATATAAAGTTAATGTCTTCAATGGTGATATGTGAATGAAATGACATAATATTAATTTGAATTATGGGATAGATAGACAAATTATATGCAATTGATATTTCATTATATGTAAGGATGTAACCGTTTTTTATTGTACAATATTTTGTAGTCTAAAATATTTTAAAAGCTTAGATTTTTCATGGGATTTTAAATTCTAATTTGACTATAATTACATGACACTCTATTTCTATTAAAAATTAATATTTATATTCAAAATTATATATATAAGTACACCTTAAAAATTTATCCAAAGGAAGAGATTTATGTAGGAAAATAATGATAACATTATGAAAATATATTGAAAATTACCTATTCACGTAGATTGGTTGCAACTTTGAAACACATGGAATTAAACCAACTGTATGTATTTTGTTGGCATTGGGTAAGGAGGCTGCATAATAAGTGGTAAAGTCATATTACCATTTTGTTAATTACCCTCTTAGAGTCAACATCACTATCTCTTGGGATGCATTCACTGTGTTATTTAATATGTGACATTAGATTGTTTGATATCCTTAATTTAAATTTATATTATGCAAATCCATAACATATATTTTAGTTTTGTTGTATTCTATTAATTAATTGATGCTAAGATTGCAATAAGATGTGAAATTATTTAGCCAATAGAAAAGTTAGTAACTAATTTTTTGAATATTTTTTATTAAAAAGTATGTATTTTTATTTGGAAGAAAATAATTATTCATGGCTCAATAATTATAAGGGCTAATGATAAGTTAATTTTTTTATAGGTATAACTTGTAGGTCACAATTTTACCCAAATCAACAAAATAAAAAAAATAGAATCAACAATTTTGCCTTAAAAAGTTACAATTTCACCCTTTTTTATATAATGAACTATTGCCTCATACTTTTTCTTGAATTGATTTTAATGTGTGTAAAATAAATAACATTCTTTTATTCTCGTCTATTAATTTAGAATTTAAAAAATGATATAAGATGCTAAAATTAATTTAGTAATAAATTAAATTAAAAAATAAAAAATTAATTAGAAAAATATTAGGTATTTTTTAATTTGGCTTTGTATATGTTTGATTTCCTATTGCCTAGTTAGAATATTGTAGCACTATTACCTATTTTAGCTACCAACTCAAACAAGTAGAGTTGTTTATGTTTTACAAAGTGAAACAAAAGGTACATTCTACCCTGCTATGTTATATCCATATGCATAAAGAAATTATCAAAAACTATATTATTATATTATGCAAATGCATACAAAAGAGAAGAGAGTGAAACATTTTTTGCAAAAATAGTCTTTATTGATAAACATAAATGTATGGTGTCCCACACAAGCCGTGAGACTAACTATTTGAATACAAATGAAGGAAAATACTATACATTTATAGATACATGAAAGAAAGAATGCATATATAAAGAGAGGGGACCCGTCATTGCTTGAATGGAAAATCCCAATTGTGTTGTTTTACATCAACTACTACTCCTTTTGCTTGTTCAGTTTCCTTTTCTCCAATGCTCTGAAAGGTTGCTCAAGTGCTCCGAAAAATTGCTACATGTGTGAGAAAGAGTTTGTTAGAGAAATGAAAGATCACCAATCAATATATATGCAAACATCCATAAACATATAACCTGATCCTCATAAGCATCAAAACAATTTTCATACCACAAATGTCTAGGAAAACATAAATTTTATCATAAACATCTATTATATGCTCTGTTTTATCTAATATGTTTGCTCATTGTGTAGGTATAGGTGAATTTCTCATTATTGGAGTGCCTTCATTTGTTACTAAAACATGTGGAGTAAAATGGGCTCCTACAAGAGTTGAGCTGAGCATGTTGTCTTTTTGGTTTTTAACAGTTTAAAGAGGTTTAGTTCATCAAGCTTATCAACTTTTGACAAGTGCTCATCACTTATGATAATGAGTTGTTTCAAGTCACTGTCATAAATGACAAACACTTATCAAAAGATAATCTCATAATATGGAATATTGAGTACAGTCAAAACCTCAAGTCATGCAAGATTAGTGGGTTGATCTAATTAATAATGACTTGTGCCAAGCATGTAGAGAAGTTGGAGGAGATTGACCAACATGTGGAAAGCATGAAAGTTATTTTTGACTAGGTTTTTAGAGGGAATGAGAGCATCTAGGGGTAGTTTCTCATGCTTTTATGGTGGACAAGGTCATGTGTTGACTTTTTCTAGACTTTAGACTCTTTTTGGAGGGAGTTTGAGACCTATTTTTAGGGTTTCTTGGTTATACATGACCAAGAACTTTGTAGAAGAATATGTGTGGGGAAAGCTTCAAAAAAGCATAAATAACTTCAAACATCAATTTGGAAGGGAGTTCTTTTTTTTTCAGCATGTATTGTAGCTTATTTTTTAGCTCTTTCAGGGAAAAGATAGCATTGCGACTCAATATCAGACATGTACAATAGTATGTAACATCTTTATATCAAGGAAATTCAATGTTTTACCTTCTTTGAAGCTATCTCATTATGTGTAATGTGATGTTGAATGAATATTCTTGTGATTTTTGATAATTCCTTTAATGTTTATCCCATTTTAGCACCTTTAGGTAGAAGAAACATATATTTTTTGCAGGTTGTAGGCTATGTAGTGGTTCAAATAGCTACTTTAATTGTGAAAGAACTCTTTTCTTTCAAAAGTGTTAAGAGAACCAAGCCTCCTTGCAAAATACTTATGCATTAATATATAAATATATCTAAGTTGTGTTAAGTTAAGCTGAGGTTTTTGAGAAAGTTTTGTTTTAAAATAGCAATATAAGTTCTGAGAAAAGACATTTAGGTGCATCACCATAAGAGTTTTTAGTTTCCTTTCGTGTTACCTCCTTCCACTTTTTCCCAACAAGAGTAGTTTAGGTGATTACCTTAGGAATCGGCCTTCTCTAGAGGTCCATTCCAAGTTTAGGCAACCCACAGGCCTAAGAATATTCCCATGTTTCTCCAAATTCTATGTTTTGCAACTTAGCAAGGGTATAATCTTGAGAGACAATAGTTTTTGGCACACCCGGTGAGACTATTTGAACTACTTTAGTTCAAAAAAAAATTACACATTGTTGTTGTTTGGTGTGTACAATAGTAGTTCTTGCCTTTGGAGGCAAGTTTTCAACACACCTGGCAAGCTTGGAAGAATATCTACTGGTTTTAGGTAGACAAGTGTTGATATGTTTTAACTTTGCAAAAAGGGAAAATTAGTCCTAATTTTTCTTGCTTTAGCATATATTTCCATAAATTTTCAGCTTGTTAAGATGCTTCAACATGTCTTCATTTGACAAAAACATGACCTATCATTCCCCATTTTATGAGGGTGTTGTCTATACACCTTCTTATCAGCCATATCAAAGCAACCATACTGTTGGTTTCACTAAAAATAACTCTATTACAAAATATTACTAGCAAGCTCAATTTGCTCACCACCCACCCACCCCTACTCAAGCTTTGTAGCAGTATGCCTATGCTCATCAACAACTCCAAGGAGGTTATTTTATTTCCAACCAGAAAAGTTACTTTTCTAATGAGCCTCAAAATTGTAATAACATAAGCATAAATGATATATCTTTGTACTTCCAAGAATAGTTTAAGGTTGTCAAGAAAGAGCAAGAGTTTAACTTATAGTAGGAGATGTAATTGCAAAGAAAACAATATGAAGAATCTCTTGTAAGAGAGGTTGTAGTAAAATAAGAGAAGATAAGGTTATTACTTGCTCGAGCTCAAAAATTAGAGACTCAATTAGTATCTTGCATTTTGGAGCAGCCTGTGAAAGAATAGGTTCCCAAGTACAAGTTTGTGAGCTTTAAGCAATGTAAGCCTCTAGAACCCTCTAGCAAGTTTTCTAATTTTCCAAGTTTTAGAGGATTCCATTTAGTGCAAGAAAATGTAGTACATGGACAAAATCAGTCCACCACTTCTTAAGAATAGCTTTTTCAAGAGCCCTCTTTCCTTAAAGAATACCAATCAATTGTTACCTTTCCAAATCTTTTTTTTGAAGAACAAGTTTTTTGAGTTCAATATTCCAAGCTTCAAGAAGGTAAGAATCCTAAGTCATCAGATGAGCTACTGGAGTTTGAAATTCCAATTTTTAGGAGTAATGACCCTTTGCAAGAGCCTATAATTGAGAAAAACCAATCCATCATCCCTTAAGAGCAGTCTTTTCAATTGCAAAATCAACCCCTTATCTCCCATTTCTAGCCCTTTCAAATCCCCTTTACAGCTGAAACTAGCATGGACAGCTATGATGAGATTGCTAAGTTGGAAGAGCATGTGTTAACAATCCCAAGCATCAAGGAAAAGTAGCAAGGTACAAGGAAAGTGGATGGGGACCTGAAGGAAGAATTCATCTTCTCATCTAATGAACTACCTTGGTTTGTTGAAAATAATGAAGGTTCAAAGCAACAAGAAGATGTTGGAGATCTTGGTGAGTTGCTAATTGATGACAATCAATATGAAAATGGATCCTTGGATCATGATGAAGAGCATAAAACTGAACCTGACAGCATTTTCCAAGGTACGAGCTTTGATATCTTTGAGCATGTTATGAATGAGAAAGCTAATGTTGAGCTTTATGAAGAGATGTGCAAAGACATAATTGAACAATTTTGTTTGAATTTGGATAACAAAGAACCAGACCTACTAGAATAAGTTGACAATCATGATGAACTATAGCAGTAGGTTCACAAGATTGAACAAGTGTTGAAACAACATGAGGAATATGGTCTTGATAAAGAGGAGTTCATTCTCTTAGGTCAAGAAACTTCTCATGAACCTAATTTGCAAGGTCTTAACTAGTTGGAGGAGTTTCCTTTTTGTTGTACAAAAGAGCTTGAGGCTGATATGTTTTGGTATGATGGACTACCTTCATTTGTTGAACAAAATGAAGAAGATATGTCTATGGTAACACAAGATTTGGGACAACTACAAGATGTTAAAAAGTGTAATGAGTTGGTTCATAAAAGTTGATATGAGAATGAAGCTTTGGCTTATGAGGTAGTTTCATTTTGGGATGATCTAAAGTCTATTTTGACTCATGAGGAAGCCTCTTTTTGTTTAACTTTTGATATTGAACCAACACCAATTGAAGTTGAAGATCAAAAATAGGAAGAAAGAGAAGCAACCAACAATGAGAGTCCAAGTTTTATCCATTCAAGAGGCTATCCTATCAAATTTTTAGCCAGTATGGAGGCCACTAAAGTTCCATAGGTTATGCTTGCACCCAAGCATGAGGATGCAATCGAAGAAAATTTTGAATTTAAAGTTGCAACTGAAAGTGGTCATATTCAACTCACTTGTTTAGTCCATGATAACATTAGTTATGATCAAAATCAAAGCATAAGCCAGTTTATAAACATTTTTTATGAAGCATTGCAACAGTCTATTGAATATCTACTTGTGTTTCATATCCTTTTAATAATGCATGATCATGTAATGTATCCTTTGTTGGTCAAGAGGGGTAGTTATTTTGCAAAACAAGTCAATGGTTTTGTTTGACTAAGCCTTGTTGTTGGTTATTAGTAGGTTAGTATAAGTTTTAGTTTTATTTTCCTCTAAGTGTTATTTTTCACAATTTGGTAGGTTTGATATAAAGTTTTAGTAGTTGGAATAAGTTCTCATGGTATCATAAACTAATATGATGAGTTACAACAATGTACAAGACTATTTTCAAGTATTGTTAGTTTTCTAAG
>VDFB02003796.1:0-25477 GCA_007258455.2 Sequoia sempervirens | reverse complement strand
AAAAGTTAACATTTTAGGGGGAGGAGAGGGGGCACAACAGACTTATGTTTTTTTAAAAAAAATAAGACCAATTTGTGTGGCTCACCTTTTTGAACCCTTTAATCCCTACCATTTTTTAAAAATTAGTAGTCTAGAAAGTAGATTCAGAGCACTGCAACTCTTGTTTTTATTGCATCTTCATATTTTGAGTGTAACTATCTTCAATTTCTCATCCAAGGTCAGTCTTTGGCCACTTAAGACCCCTTCTTAGTTCCCCATCTTTTTTGCACTTACCCATGTTAAAGTAAGTACTTAGCTCTATGCTCGAGAGAGATGGGCATTTTTATTCATATATGATTCTAAATTGTATATATTTTGAGATTGAAAACTAATTCTATATATATGAACTTTGCCTCAAAATTTGAATAATCTACATTATCTATAAGGGGTTGAATCCATAGGTCTACTTTTTTTGCAAAGATTGGTATATCTTGTATCTTGTGGAAATGATTTGGTTGTTTGTACAAGTTATAAATTCTATGATTTGCTAATTAGCCTCTATCTTGTCTACTGTTTGGACTGGTGGTATTTATAATTTGTTGAGAAGCTTGCTAGAATTGCTAGGCTTCATGTTCTCCTAGGTGGACCCCCCAAAAAATATCAACTTTATAGTTGTGCTAATGATAAGAACAACAATGTTGTTATGCAAATGCTCTTAGATGACCGTGCAATGCTAGATTTGTTGTAGTGTAGCAATGGAAGTGTTCCTAGCATGCTCCTTTAATGTGAATAATCAAATAAGACATGATGGTGGAATGAATGCAACTAAATACCTTTAAATAAAAGGACATAGCAATAAATTGTACAATTGTATGTTTATTCGGCTATAAGTAGGGAGAAAAAGGACAATACTCAACCAAAATTTGTATTCAATTTTGCAATCTTGGGTCTCATATCCATAATCACAGGATTGACCCTATGCTTATGAAAATGACCCATGACATGGAAATAGTAAAAGGAAGGTGGATAATAGATTTATGGGGATGAGTGCACAGATAGGTATAATAAATGCATAACTTGATTGAATATATCAAAATGAGAGTATGGATAGACATAGCAAATACATAATTTGGATGAATATATCAAAATAAGTGTATGTATAGATAAGGTAGGGGGATGCGTGTATAAGAATGTGTGTAATTATATTAGTAAGGACATGAGGGAAGTAGATTAATTCACACAAAATTATCATTTGTTGATATGTAAAATTAAATAAAAGGTGACATGAATATTTAAACTTCACCATTACAATTTTATAAAGATACTACCATCTTATTAGTAAAATTATTTTTTAAGCATTTTATTTACTCTATAGACCACCATATATACATATAACAACACTTGATGAATAAAATAAATTCAAAATTCAATATTTTATTTTAATTAATAAAAATTGACACACATAATCATCAAAATAAAATAAAATTCAAAGTCTCATTCACTCTACAATCTTCCAAATAGAGAGAAAGTGGACACTCCTCTATGGAAGTCTATTCCAAAACTAATCATAACATACACTAACCCATTCATTTATGTTAGAGGCCAATCATCACAGCATGACCTTAAGCACTTTCTTCTAGTGCTTCAGAATGTAAGTGACCATCTAATATGCACCCACCCATCAGACGATACTTTAGTCCACATTTTCACTGTGCATTCTCCTATATAATCCCACCATGTGCAAAACCATGTTGTACATTTCATAAACTCAAGGAAATTTAATATAAACCTCCCTGGGTAACTGCCACATGCCTGATAACTTTCATGTCACCATGTGAACTCCATGTGACTTAACTGTGGGGCAGATAAAACCCAGGCTTAAAATCCTCTCATGTTCATCAAATCAAATCTAAATGGAGAACTATTATAGCCCCAAGAACACATCATCCATTTGAATATGCCTGGTCTTTAAGCCTTGCTGGCCCAACACCCATGTGACAGATTGTACATACTACACTTTTTCCTAGTAGTAAGTACCACCAACAATATTGGCATGGCACAACCTGCTTTATCCTAAGGTGCCCATAAAAACCCAATTGAATTCAGACCTCCCTTTGCAGTTCAGACCTGCCTGTTTTGCACCCACCTTCTCTGACCACTGCCCCACTGCCCATATAAACCAAACTTATGACCTGAATGGCCTGTTTCCCACAGAACCTGCACACAGCATAAGTCCCTATTAAGAAAGCATGCTCCTCACCCTGGGGAAACGTAATAATCTGCATTAATAACAACAGAAGCTTTCCCAATCCAATGTATCATGTGGGTTCTTTCTATCTATAATAAATGCAATATATTTTGCTTTGTCTGCATTGAAACTTCACCAATCCAATGTATCATGTGGGATATACTTTTAACTGCTATCTATAATAAATGCAATAGTTTTTGCTTTGTCTGCATTGAAACTTCACCAATCCAATGTATCATGTGGGTGTTAAGTATACTTTTAACTGCTATTTATAATATATGCCATATTTTTCTGGGCACATGGAGAACTTCAACTTCATGTACGTGTTCACATTCTGTTCAATGCATGTGCAAAGAGTTTGAATTTCATTTTGGTTTTGAGTGTTGTCACAAAATCTGTTGTCATGTGCAAAAAGTCTGAATCTTTTTTGGGTGTGGGTGTTCTCAAACTATGATGTATTTTGTCCACATTTACAGTGGCCAAGGTAAGTCAAAAATGAATATTGATGAAAGTTTGAATATGTTTTGGTGTTTTCCATACAAATTTCAAACTTTCATGGGGATGTGTACCTTTTTTTGTATTGTTTCGTTAGAATTGAGGAAATTCTAAATTCTATTTTAGCGCCATGAGAACTTATTTGAATGGTTGTTTGATTAAAGGAAACAGTACTGTCAGCATTCAAAAGTATGCAGAGCTGCATAATTTGTTTTCAGTTGCATACAACTAATTAATTGCCATTTTCTTACAGAAGATAAAGAAGTGCAGTCTGCCAGAGTGTCAACCAATTTGGTAGTATTCCACAGTATGCAGAGACTTAATGATGGGTATGTAGGTCTGGTCAGGTGTATGGTCATGATATGCAATAAAATGGATTACATTTCAAGCTTTTTTATGTACAACTGGAGTCTATGCACTGCTCCGGTGCATCAAATTATGTGATTTGATTTTTCTTCTGGACTCCCATTTAAAAACTTATTTTATTGTTTTGGGAACTTTGAACCTTATTCTAATTATCTAGGAGGAATTTTGGTAGGTGCACACAGTTTTGGGTTATAAAAAGTGAGCCAGTTTGTCTAGAGGTAAAGTGAACTTTATATTAAGTAATAAAGTGAAGGGAAAGGGTGATTGCTTTGCTGTTCAATATTTTGATTTGATTTTCTTATGTAATTATAAATATATAAGTAGTGTGATGTAGTATGATATTGTTTTGATTTGCTTATTCTTAATGTAAAGTTGGTACATCACATGAGATTCTTTATTCAGTCTATATTTATTTTTAAGAACTAGTGTCAATCATCAATTTATTCATTTTCTATCTATATTTAGATCTACAATTATTATAATTAATAGTAGTTCAATGATTTCGAGAACTGAACCTCAAAGTTTTAAAATTTAAATCTAAATTTTGGACCTGCTTAAAACTCTCAACTGGACATTATATGCCCATTGTAGACACTAAAAAATTAGTAGCATCATTTTTCTTGGTCTTCATCTGTGCATAATTAAATAATTAATAATTTTAATTATTTAATTATTCTTGATCAGATTCCTCTTTAATTAAATAATTCTTAATTATTTAATTAATTCACTTCTTAAACTTTATTCTATCCTGATCAATTAAATAAATTAATTGTGTCGCTAATTCCCCCCTTTCTTCAATAATTAAATAAATTACCATTTATTTAATTATTTGCTTACCATCATTCCGCTATAGTTGAATAATTATTTAACTATTCATTAATCTTTGAATTCTTATATAGTTAAATAATTGTCAAAATTATTTTATCTCCCAATGCCTCTCTTTTATTAAATAATTAACTCAAATTAATTATTTAATGCTCTTTTCTCTATTTCTTCCTATTTAATTAAAATGGTTGCATAAATCATTTTAATTAAATGCCCACTTGCCTTTTCCTCAAAATAAATAATTTGGAAAAATTATTTATGCCTCCACTTATCCAGAGATTCCTTCTCATGAATTAATTATTTTCAATTTTTAATTCCTCCATATTCTTTCTCCACTATCTCATTTTTGAATCTCAGTCGTTGATCGCCTCTAGGCTCTTTCTAATCTTGACCATTCATTTTGTAACCTCCACCTCTCATGTGTTGCATGTCTTCTCATCTGTCGATCTTGGAATCTTTTTGGAAGCTCGATCTTGACCGTTCGTTTGAATGGTTGTCTATAAAACAAGCCTTCCTCCTCCATTTTTGCCTTAACAACCACTTATCTCCAACTTTCTTGCTTACACTTTGCAGGTATTTTGCACATTTAATACAAATCTGAGGGCATATTTGCAAAAGAAGAATGAGGAGAGACAAGGGAAGTGATTCAAGTTCAAGCATGGGAGTGTTTTCATTTGATGCTTTCATTCTCCTTATGTATTGATTGTTTTCTCTTGTTTTGGATTGGGTTTTGGCTTAGTGGTGTTGTGGTCGTCACTATAATCTAGGCTAGCTCATTTTTAACCCATCTTATATTGGTGAACTTGACGTGAAAACAAGTTTTTGTGGAATTTGTACAACTTTTATTTATTTATTTTTGCAAGTTTTTGTATGAAAAAACACAACTGATATGCACAACAATGCAATTGCTAAGGAACGACACATCTGATAAGAAGAATGACACAACTGTTTGGCGGGAGATTGGATTTAAAAAGAACACATCTGTGGAAAACTAATGCAGAGCAAGGTGGTGATGACTTCTAATCCAACACAAAATAATCAATCACAACCAAAGAAATTTGCTTTTGAACACTATTCTTCTCAAATTGTTACAAACAACGTCAATAAGCTTATAGCCCACAAACACCACTTCTAATGAAATCTATTTAAGGAGGTCATACAAAGGCCAACTAAACACCAATTAAGCTTTAGCATAGACCCTTAAAAATTGTCCCAATCTCACAAAGTTTCTTTCTACCAACATTAAGATTCAATTGACTGCCCTGTTTTGAAGGCTACTAAATTAGCCCTAAATTATGAAGGAACCACCTCTTAAATTCCTTGTTTTCATCAAAACTCACTTGAAAGAGTTCATTTGTGATGCAAAACCTTAAATTCATCAATCACATCTCAAACATTTGACCCTCGGACCACTAATCCATGAAACCCTTCGTTTTCAATGCAAATACCTAGGGTTTTCTAGAAAACACAACTACTGGCCTTTCCAACCTCACCCAATGCATCAAAAAAGTCACACTAGGTCTATATAGACTCTTCATACCTTTACTAAAACAATTCCATGAACAATCAGACATATCCTCTCTCAAAACCATCATTTTTCACATGGGAAATCACACTGTCAGACCCAAGGTTTCATTCCCTTCCTCACAACTCTAATCCACCACCTTCTTAACCAAAAGGAGAACCTATCCTACCAATAGACATGCCATTCCTCTGAGTAATAGATTAGGAAATTGGGAGGAATGGCCATTACATCATTTAATTTGTAATCAAACCCCTAACTCTGTAAATACAATCTGCTATAGGAAACAAATGAAATCTTCCCGTAATTTGAGTGTTAGACTTCTAATATGGATTCAAGAGAAAGGTTATTCATGAGTCCACACCATAAAAAAAATGTTTTAGATCCTTTGAGAGCCTGTACGACCTGTGCAAAAAGGGAAAAACTCAGAAAAATAGTAAATTAGCAAAAGAAACATTGTTTTTTCAATTGGAAAACTTCAATACAATGCTCATCAACTGTTCTTCGAGCCTTTTAGAGGATTTTATACACTTTCAAACCAAAAACAACCTTCCCCAATGTACATAACTTATTTTTAAATTCTTAACCCCTTAATATTCCCTAATATGCTTTTTGACAACTTTTGTTTAACAACATTTACAACTTTTTATGCAACTTTTTTACATTTAACTCAAATGACTCTAAACCATTCAATTACATCATAAATGGTATTTTCGACCTTATTTAACTTAGATTGACTCAAAACACCCCTACTAACCTAATGACCACCAATCAAAACTTTTTAGAAGATCAAATTTTGTCCACAAGGTGTAGGTGCTCCTGCACCAAAAACAACGACGCATTTGTGGGCGGGAGACCAGAATTCAAAAATCGTGATGCAACCATTTTGGAACAATGCGTTACAGCGATGCATCTGCAGACCTGAATGATACAATCGCCTGGTTAGGTATAAAAAATTAGGTTTTTAGTTTTATTCAAGTTTCTCTTTTTGGGTTTTCAAGTAGGTTAGGGTTTTTTGTGTGCTAACTATTTCTTTCCAGCATGTGGCTTTGGATCTAAGGAGTTTCACAAAAATTATTTCTTTAGAAACAAACAGAAAAATTGAGCTTTACATTAGTTTAGGTTTAAGCAATTTTTGTTTTGTTTGTCTTTCACAACTACCATTTTCATCAAGATCATAAGGGTAAAATGAACATGCATATTGCATTCATGAGGTTTTAAAACAAACAAAAAAATGCATTTTCTCACTCATGGGTATTAAAATGAGCATGCGTAAAACATCATTGGCATAAAAAGGAATCTAAGTGTATTCAAATCATAAGCAAAGGTTAAATTTTACAAGTGTCTTTTTGTGTTTTGGGGTTTGCTTTGTGTCATTGGATGTGTATGCTCTCCTCTCACTCCACTTGGTGATCTTGAGGATCAAACTTGCATTCCCTTGGTATCTTGCATAACCACCCCCACATTTGGATTTTGGAATTAAAATAAACCCCATGCGAGCATGATGTAAAGGCATTGTGTATGCTCTCTCCTTGTGCTTCGTGTGATCTGGGAGATTAGAAACAACGTACTTCCTTGCTATTGTGAACCTTTTCTTTTAGAGGGCCTACCACCTCGCTTCAAAAGGTGGGAACAACCCAAGTGGTAACAAACTAAAGTCAAGCTCTTCTGAACTACTATATAAGAAAGGTGTTTTTTGACGAAGTCATTAAGCAATGTTTAGGTGTGGATGTGTCATACCAACAAGTGCCACCCTTAGTAGGCTCGTGAGCTATGTCAAAATGCTTTCCTAGGAAGGGACTGGAAGGCCTCTTGATTGACCATAATCTTGAGCTAATCTTGCCACATGTATGGCCACCTTGAATAGATGCACTTACTAAGAACCAATTGTTGTAGGAGGTCGGACCTTTGAAGATGCCCCATGTCTTCACTAAGCATGTGTAGAGACATAAATTCCTCTTTGGGGAATGAGACTTGGTGAGCCTGAGAAGTGAATGTCGTGGAGGGGAGCTAGTGCCACCAAGTCTCTAGTTGTCTACCTTGTTTAAGTGGCTAGAGAAATCCAAGTGGGGATATCAACTGGTGGTTTCCTTGCCAACCATAGGGATTGTGCATGTTGTCTGTGTGTTTTATCTTGATATCAAAAAAATTTCACATTCAAAACCACATCAAAAATAAGTGTTTGTGACTGTATTCAATATTTTCCAAACTTCACTTTATCAAAATCAATCAAAAACTCACTCAAAAACCAAGTCAAAACATCAAAACTGCAAAAACAACAATTTGTCACCACAACTGCAAAATAGGCCTGCAACTGCATTTTTGTGCCACAACTGATAACTAGAAGACCACAATTGTTATACTAAACTATATTTTCAAAAAATAGTGTTGCAAATACCATTTTGAACCGCAAATACAATTTGGAAACCTGCAAACTGAAATAATGCATATGAGAAAAATAATGCCGCAACTGCCTGATAACTAGAAACTCTCAAAATCCTTGTCCAAAATCCAATCAATTCATTTTACACTGACCCTGACTCCTAAACCAAAGACTTGTAGGCCTTTACCAATTCATTCCAACATTTCCATTTAGGATTACATTTCATTATAGGTTACTTTCCTCATCCTTTTGCATTGCATAAATTAATCTTAAACTTTATGTTGCATCTCCCTTTCAAATTTTAGGCATAGGAAGACTACTAAGCCTTTGGACAGTCCATGGTTGCTTATCCAATTTTTCATTGACCTTCATCCTTCATTTTACCAACCTTTTTCATTAACAAGTTGGTCAAATTTGGGTCTCAAGCTTGTGTCCTAGCCTAGACTCAACCTTGTCAAAATTATCATCTTGATTATCACAAAGGTCAATGACATTTGGGTTTGTTATCTTGGATAGGTACATTAGCTTAGTTTTCATCCTTTGTTTTAAATTTTAGGATTCATATCCTTAGCATTACCTTAGCCTCATTTAGATACATATCATATCATTTATATACCATAGCTTCATTATCATCCTATCAATCTTTAGGCTTGGACCTAAATTGCACTTTCATTTTGCATCCTTATCCCAAAAACATAAAAAAAAAAATAGTTTAATTTCATCTTAGTCTAAGCATCATATCATTTTCCTTGATCATGAATTAGTGAACCTTCAATATCCTTTTCATTTGTTAGTTTCATCCTTTTGGTCATTATTATCCTTGCATAATTACCTTGCATCCTTATATTCAAAAAATCCCAAAAACATAGTTTAGCTTCATCACCACCTTGCAAATTACCTTCCAATTTGCAAGTCTCACATGGTTGAAACAAGGTCACTAACCAAAAGAAAGGAAATGGATTTCTCAAGTGATCCCTTTCATGATAATGGCCTTGGGTCCAATTCAAATCAATCCATTCCACAAAGAGAGAAACCACAAAGAGACCAAACCAACACATTTGGCAACCTAAACTTAGATGAATTCAACAAGAATTTGACTCCTAAAGAAATTGAAAGATCTTACCAAGACCCAAGGGTTTTGAGCATGGTTGATCAACTCGTTGGTGCTGACCCTAATAGATTCTTCTATGCACTAGCCAAAAAGGGTGCCAAACTCCCTCAAGGCTTTGATGTCTCAACCATTGTAGAAGAAGATAGCCCAAATCCATTTGCATTAGGGATGCCCTCTAAGTAAATACCAAAGTAGTAATTCCCAATATTCTTAATTTGACAAAGCGTAACCCAATAATACCAGTATAATCAAAAGATATGTAACCTAAAAACATATGAAATCCCAAAGTATTTTTGTTGTTCCCAAAGAGAGTTCTTCAATAACCAGTGATGTAAATGGAGCACAAAGTCTTCCAATCCATGCCATGAAAATATCCATGAACCGAATGGATGATTCCAAGTTCAAAGTCTGGAAAGTTCTTCACCAAAAGATATTAATAACACACATACAACTCCAAGTAAATCATATAGCACAAAGTCTACAAAAATTAGCTTGAATTCCCTCATATCACAAATAATGAAATACCACTTATCCAATCATATAATAAGATAAATCAATGAGAAATACATAAGAACATTTCCACTCATTCAAATTTGATCCAAAACAAAGGTTGGTATACAAATTCACCTTCTTTGTTGATTGAAATTGATATGCAATTTGAACTCAAATTTTCAAAGTTGGAATATAATTTTGGTAGCACTTTGTTTCAAAAGATTAAAGATCCAAAATACAAATGAGAACTCTCATATTTATAGGTGAGAGCCAAGAGCTAATCTAGGAAAAATTCTAACTACTTTAACTTATTCAACAATGGAGTCCAAAATTATTGGACGACTTCAAATTTATTACATGTAAGACCATCATTCCTCGAGCTCTTGAAACTAAATCTCTAACAGTATTGTAGGCTTTTTCATGTCACCCGATATACTATTTCAAATTACTCAAAGATAATTGAAGATCAAAAATTTGATCCATAAATGATATTGAAAATGCTTAATCTTCAAACTCTTTTTGAATCATGTCAATAAATTGTTCGACCACATTACTTGGGGGAAGTAGCTTCTGATCATCATCTCACAACTTGCATGGAATTTCTTCAATTTTAATTATCAATTGCAAGTCATGTTCTTCACCAAGTTCTCATGTTGATTTTAGATCGATAGCAAGTTGGTGAGAACAATGTCTTTGTGAATCAAAGACTCTTCAATATCCACATACATATATCTGTTGGTAATGATCCCAAACTCCTCCAATTTTTCTATCTTGATTTTCCTCATTCTAATCCAAGAATATAGTTTATTTCCTATGTTGTCCTTCTCTTGATAGAAATCATTCATGATGTCATCCAGTTTTTCTCTTATGTTTTCCATCTTCTCTAGTTTTCCAATGGCTGCTCCTAGCATCTTTATACCCAATGTGATCAAATGATCAATATATTTAGCAACTACCCTACCTCTAGCCTATACCTTTTCCACCTTCTAAATGATGGGATTCTTGGTACCAATTGCAATTTCCTTTGATTCAATAAATTTAGAAGATTGAGTAATCTTCTATAGCATGGACATGAGTTGCTTTGTTTTAGCTTTGTAATGATCTTTCATTTTCTTCTCCTTGTCATATTTCTCAATGAGAGAATCTAAGGTTGATTGAACATCTGCCTTCGCACTATCATGAGCCACTTTACCCAAGTCAACCGTTGTGATAGAATATTCTACAAGATTTACTTCCTCATAAGTTTTATCAAGAGGATGTTGAGCTATCTCTACATATTTGTGACCATCCTTATCAAAAAGAATTCTAGAAAGAATTTTTTCTTTCTTTCTTTTTTCTAGTCTTGGCAGTAGCAAGCTATGAAAATTCAAATTCATCAAGAGAGATGGCCTACTTTCTTCTCTTTGGTGCTTGTGAAGATAACCATGGTGGCAATGGTGAACTCCCCTTAGGTTGTATAGCCATTGGATTGGATGTAGAAACTATATCTACAAAGGTAGTAGTCACGATGGGAGAAGTGTTAGTCAAAATAACCTTAGGAATTTCAATTATAGAGACTTGAAGAGAATCTTTCAAATATTGCTCCAAATTAGAGTGTGATGTGAGATAAAAAGATGGTGATGATAGATTTGGCAATGACATGGGAGAACTAGTCACGTTGTCTAAACCTTGTCTTGGACTCTCAAAAGGGAATCTTTCAATGGATGAAGAATGTACAGAATGAACTAAAACATGTGCCACAACACTTGTCACTGTAGGAGGATTAATAAGGACATTAGGTATAGTTGTGGTCATAAGAGGAGTAATGAAAGTAGATACAACATTATCAAGAGGAGATGATATGATAGGTGATTCCTCATGAATTTTTTCATGAGGAGACATCTCTACTTCTTCATGATTCTTTTCATCAATTTTTCCTTCTTCTTGCACATGTTCCTCTTCTTGACCATGCTTCTTCTTCTTGAACATGCTCCTTTTGGGCCTCTATAGATGGTCCCTCTACAGATTTCCTAGCCTTCTTTCCACCCTTGACTACAAATTTGATCCTAGGATTAGAGGCTCTAGTTGAGCTTGGAGCATCATTCTTGTTTTAAGTCCTTAGCTCTGATCTCTTACCTTCTTGTATTTCAGCCTCATCTTTTGATCTCATGAAGAAAGGTTTTAATTGAACATCCCTTTCATCCAACTAGACATTTGTATTAGACAAGATTGGTTGGAACCTTTCTTGAATTGATATCACCTCTTTTTGAGACCACTGGATCAAAGGAAGAGGAGAAGCTGCAATATTCTTTCTTTCATTTTCATCATTTAGAATCTTATCTTCATCTTCCATATTCTCTAGGACATTAGCAAGATCTAACTCTCTTATCTGATCTAAAGATATTATGTAATAATCCATCCTTCTAATTTCTCTTTATATCCTTGTTTTGGCCCAAATGTCTTCAATCTGATGCACATGAGAGAAATCCATTTTGATCCAAGATTTCATGCCTCTATAGTCAAAGTCAGATCTTGTTTTGTACAATTTGATTGTCAATTGTTGCATTTATGATTCAATTTATTTTTCCTTATGTGATGTCTAGATGGAATATCTTCCAATCGCCAATAGAAATTTGAATCCTAGCTTAAGAGCTTCCATTTTCTTATTGTGAACCACCATAATTTTCCTACATAACTCCATTAGGACAATTTTTCACTGGGATAACGTGGAAGCATGTACGAATAGCTAGCAAAGCATCCTACTCTCAAATAAGTAAAATTTGGAAACTCTAAAAACATCCATCCATATTTTTTATTGTCTTCCATGCTTCATTTGATACCCTTTTGTTTTATAGTTTGGGATCGAAGGCACATAGGAGTGATCCAAAGAAGGCATCATTCACCCTTATGAATTGTTTGATACTTCCCTTGAGAGTGATATGTGGAAAGTATTTGAAAATTGGTGTAATCTTTCTATCACCTTCAGAAGTCAAACTTGGAAATTTTTTCATTGAATTTGTAGCATAGACCAAGTACAAGGTCATATAAAAATTATGTGTTGTATGCACCTGAGTCAATTGCTCATGAAGAACGTTGTTGATCTCCTCTCCCCAAAAGATGTATTATTTTCTTTTTAGAATGAGACTAATCTCTTAGTACATCTAGTCCTCAAAGTAAAATGAGGTTGGAAAACCATGCACTCTGCTAAGGAGAGTGATGAGGTCATTTACCTCTTCAATAAAATCACTACGAGGAGAGCTTTTAGGCCATCTAGTAACATCTGGCCTAGGAGCCTTCAACCAATTATTGTTGATCATTTTCTTTGCAAATTCAGGGTCCTTATCATATTTTGATTATACGAATTCCTTAGAAATTTCCACATATGAATCAGCATATGGACACCTAAAAAAATTATGAAAGAAATTTGCATCCAACTAAATCACCACATTTCCATTGGAGTGTCTGACCTTCCTATCATCCTTGTTATAGTGAGCAATAACTTGTAACATGGTACTCTAGATTCTGAGCTACTACTGAGGAATGAAGCTATACAAGATGCATGTTGTTGTAAATTATTGACTTATCCCATTATTGCAGAAAATAGAAACTTGACTTGCAAGGTTGGGGAAAAACCTCAACCTTGCAAGTATAAAAAAAATTCTAACACTTGGCAACTAAATTTTCATAATTTGGACAAAAAGAAGAATTTTGAAAAATACATGAGATTTAACATTCAAAATACATTCTGAAACTTAGGACCATGCACGAGGGAATATTGATATTTTCCTTGTTTTACATGCTTAGAGTGCACAGGACTATGAAATAGACAAGTTTTGTATGGGTTATCCTGTGAATCAAGCATAGCTGGATTCAACGATAACAGTTAAGTAGTGCATAAAAAACCATGATGAGGTCAAGAGAATAATAGGATGGAAATTTATTTAGGAAAGTGATTATGCGGCCAAGGATGTGAAAATAAAGATAAAAGAGAAGAGAAAAAAACTGAAAACATTTCAAAATTGTTCACAAAGAGAAGTAAGAGGAATGGGATAGTACATGGGGAATGAAAAGAAAAGTAAGGGGTTCAAGTATGTGGAAATGAAAGAGTGAGACTTATTAAATTTAACTACTTTTAAGGATGAATATCTAGAGAGGGGTGTTGAGGGTCAAAATAGCACAACAACATTAAACATAATATTACTATTCTATTTCTCCTAAAAAAGAAAGACAACACATGGTAATCTAACTCCCAAGGTCCTGGTAATTGGTTCTCAATTATGTTGATGTGGCTCAATGGTCAATATAATTGTAATGTGCAAGGGGCCTTTGCTGGTAATAAGGAATAGAACTACATGAAATCAACTAATATACATTTGGGGGGGTTTAAATAAAGATAAAAGATAGATCAGAGTCTTAAAATAGAAGAACATGAATGAAAGTCTTAATATCCAGACTTGCATATCAATGATGAGTGTTTTATTCACCTAACCAAAACCACAACAAGATGCAATCCATAGAATAAAATATGCTACTGCATACATCCATAGTGCTAATTCAATACCATAACCATTCACTAAACTTTACTTCAAAATAGATCATTCACTCATCAATAAACATAGATCAAATAGACATAATAGTAACTTCATTCATAGATAACCCAATGAGATAATCTTGAATCCAGTTTCCTCTATTGATTCTCATCAAATAGAAAACATTTAGGCACAACAAATCATTGGAATACGGATTGATCATGCATCATTAACCTTATCAAAATAGGTCCAAGCTTAACAACATTCAAATGCATAAAACTGTAACATGTAACCAAATTCAACCAAACTTTTAAAGTATCTCTGCTAACAAATATTATAATCCTAGAACTAATCTCTACTACTATCATCAAGTAGCTTATCTTCCTTCAATTATCCAACCTTTTCAAAATAGGGCCAAAGAGTACATATAAGCATATCATGCACAAATCCCTCTCAGTCAGCAATTTAGATCCACCAATTAAGGAGTTGGAACTGAACAAAGGACTAGACTGTTAATCTTGAGTTAGAAAACTGGATTGTTATGTTGCACAAAATTCTGACATCCAAAGAAGAAGGTGGAACTAAGGAAGGGAACTAGAGTTGAAACCACATAAAAGCCCTGCCAAAGAGGAGAGAAGAAGATGTTGTGTCCAGTGAAGAAAGCCAGCTCATTTATGCGTTGCATGCTCAAGGATGTACTCATCATAATTGGAGAACACTTGTTGAAGGGTATCTGAATCAAGCCCATCCAACCAATCATCTTCAAATTTAATCCACCTTAATTCAGCTAAAACCAACTTTTGTATCTCCTTTAACTTGATCACTTCTCTTCTAGCAGCCTTCTCTTCCTCAAGATCATGAATTTTCTATTGTAAAATCAATTTGTCTCTTTCTTCCTTCATCTTGAGCTCCTGCTCCTTTTATTGTTGTTTCTGAGACAATTCATCAGCCTTAACTTTATCTTCTAGTTCCTTTTGTTTCAATGCATCAGATTGTGCCTTAGCATCAATCTCTTGTTTCCTAGCTAGTGCCTCAGCTTGGGCCTTGGCATCTACTTCCTTCTTTAGCCTATGCCTCAGCTTGTTCTTTGGCATCAGCTTCCCTTTTAGCATCCTCAAAGAGTTTCCATTGATCCTCCTCTATTAACACATATTTTTTTTTGCATCATCTATTACATCATGGGAAGCCACTGCATGAGTTTCTTTATCAGATGGGGTAGCCTCAAAATCTGTTGTAATATCATGTATTTCTATTTCAAGCTCCTTCTCTTTTAACAACTCAGCTTCTTGGTGGAGAGTTCCCATAAGCATTCCCTCACTTGGTTGTCATGTAACAAGGGGTTGAGTAGATGCTTCTTTGACAATAGATGTTGAAGCACCAGCTTCTATAGTGGTGTCCCCTTCTTGTACCTCTGGCAAGTCTTGGGTAACAACTTCCTCTTCTTTATTAGAAGGAAGAATCTCCAAGGGTTCCTTAGGAGGCATTCTCCTTTTTGTTCTTTTGTACTGAGTGGTTCCAATAGTCTTTCTTTTCTTAGATGGTTGAGCCTCTAGCTGGTTGACCCTCAAGCTAACCCATTGTACACTTCTATCCAAGACTGGTCTTACAACCTATTTTATATCAATAGATTCTTCAGCACTCCAATCCACTAGATCAAGATCTATGGTACCTATCTTATCTGCATCATATGTGGGGTATTGAATAAACCAGTGTCCCCACTAATTGATAAAGACCATTGCCTCCCTACTTAATATGTATCCAACATCTCCAGTGAATCTATTAATGATAACATAAAGGAAGGCATCATTAAGCCTCCTATAATGTGACTTTGATGCTTGTAGAGTGAGCTGACTATAGTGCTCCCACACCTTCTTTTTTTCCTTGGGCTTCTCCTAATATGCCCATTGTATTGAGTCCAGGAAAGATCCCCATCCTAGTAGCTGCATAGACCGCATAAGAGGTCATGAAGAAACTCTTGGTTTCTCTCACTCTGAGCATCTGATTATGTATACTCTCTGACACCACCATTGGCCAATCAAACTATTGTCTGTCATCCAAAATAGTTTGGATGAATGGGAACATCCACTCCTTAAACTGTGAAGCATCCCTATTTCCAAATACCTTGGAGAGAAGCATGATTATATCCCCAATCTCCTTGCCAAATTTTTCCCTCTTAGGCTTGTTAGGAAACTTTGCCAGAGACTTATTTTCTACCCTCATCTGGTGCTTGTTCATGTGGGATCTATTATTTTCTTTCTTGTCACTATAAAGTTTCAGTGCCTCAACCTCATTTAGTTGCCTTGGATTGTCCGGAATAGGTGCATCAAACATAAACCTAATCATTTGGGACATCAAATCAATGATGACATTCCCCTATGAATCCACACACTACTTGGTAGTAGGATTATAGGCCCCTGCAGCTACTAATATCAATTTCAGACATTGAACAGACAAAGGGAATAGTGCAACATGTGCCAATCCTAACTGAGAAATCCTCTTGGCTCTTGGTGTAGCATCTTCATTGAAAGTTTCATCTACCAACTCTTCAAAGTTAAAAGGGCCCAGGTTGGTGTCTGTAATATCTGCCCACTCAGAATCAACCTTACTAGTTGTGAGGGTAGCCTCTCCATGTTTGTATCTCAGAGCGTAGGGGAGCTGCTCCACTTTAATTTTCTTCGGCCTAACTCCTTGCCTTGAAGTTTCCACTAGCTGGCTCCTTTGAGAAGCCTCATCTGATGCCCCTGATATTTTCTAATCCCTACAATAAACTCTTGTATTAGAGGAACAAAAACATAGAAGTCAATACATCAGTCAATACCCACCTCCATCTCCTTGAAATAACATTTAAACTTAACCAAACTTCAACCTTTATCAGAGGTGGAGTCATATGAGAATAAATAACAAGGAATTATTTTCGAACAAAGCAGGACCAGGACCAGAGTGAAATCAAGACCAAAATCAGAAACGAAACCGAACTTAGTACTAATTGCTAGTTCCAAGTTCAGTCTTCATTCTAGTTCTAGCTCTGCTCAAGGACAAGTATAAAGACCAAACAACACAATGACTAGAAGCGGAGCCATTTTAGGAACTAATCCTAATGGAAAAAACTTCGGGACAAGTTCATTCCCTAGTCTGCTCCCCCCAATTCAATATGCAAAATGAAGGGTGTTTTTTAAAGACATAATCATATGAATTTAAAGACCTGGGTCACATGGGCTTGTGAGGAAAACCAAATAAAAGGGCCTAACCCCACCTTCCAACCGTACAAGGAAAAAATTTAAACCTAATGCAAGACATTTTGTAAAGGTTGTTGAGCAAACCCTAGTTTGCGCGACACACTAACTTAGAAAATCAGAGCAAGATTAACCCAACGCAGCAATCATAGAGTCAACACAAAATTGAAACAAGAAAGGGTTTCCAAATGAATTCAAAACATTTAAAGCACAAAAAAACCCTCACAAGTTGGAACCCTAATTACAAACTAGGGCACGACAAAAACACCTGTCACGAAAGGGACAAGAAACAAAAAACAACAAACAAAAAAACAAATCGAACGAAAAAAAGACACAAAGACAGAAGAGACAAACCAACCAAAACAAGCAACAAGTGAAGAAATCATAGAGGGAAACTCTGTGAACACGTGAGAACACGACACCACACAAGGAAATGACAACACAACAATGCAAAGCAGAAAGAAGAAGAAGAAGAGCCCTACCTTAACACGCTCTTCGGGAAAGACTGAAATCCAATCAAGATTCGCTCTAGAACTCACCTCCGCAATCAAATCGATCCTCTCAAATTTTTTTTGGCTCTGGTTTACTTAAACGTCTTGAATAAAAAAGATAATGAGCCATTCAAACATGATTAGAAATTTAAAATCAATTCACGCGTGTGAAGAGGCTACAATTGATGCCATTAATATGGTAGGTTGGAGGTGGAGCAAACAATGTGAACAAACAATTAAGTCTCGTGAACACCTAAAGCAGGGCAGACACAGACCCAGGTCCGAGACAGTATAAAGAATTTTGTATCAAGTCCCTTACCCAGCTCCAAACCTAGCTCTAGTCTCACAACAAAGACAACAGTGAAGAAAAGAAACAACGGGGTAGAATCGGAACCGAAATTGAAACTTGAAACTTTCACAAAGTTCAAAGTTTTGTTTCGATTCCAATTCCACTCTTGACCAAAAAGCAAGAAATGAAACAAGGACACACAAACACGAAGGGAAGCGAGACCGAAACAAAAACTGGGCCCAACCCAAACACCAACGAAACAACGACACAAAGCAAATGAGCAGAGTCGGAATCGAAACGGGAACAAAATCTGGAATTTTTAGAAAGTTTCAAGTTTTGTTCCACCTCCAGTTCCACTTCCGCTTAGGCAAAACAAAATGCAAGGAAAACAACAAACAACTCAAGGGAGAAATAGACCCAAGAGTGCAAGACAAACCGACAGACAATGAAAGGAGACAAGGAAGAGAAGGTGGACTTGGAGTCGGAACAGAATTCGAACCAGGAACTTTGGAAAAGTTTAGAGTCCAGTTTTGGTTCCAGCTCTACTTCCGACAAAGCAAAAAAGAGAGAGACTTAGGAGCAAAACAAACAACTCCTAAGACCCAAACAAAAATCAAAGACAAAACAAAAACAAAGAGGGACACATTTTGTTCCAAACTAAAATGGGGTGGTTATGCAAGGCATAACAAGGGGAACTTTCAATGTGGAGTTTAGTCATGGATGAGTTTGAAAAATTTATAGGTCGAATTTAAAATTTGCTTCAACATTGATTTTAGTTTTTGAATTTTTATTTGGTGATACGAAAAAATATTTACAAAAAGAACCTATACTAGTTAAGTGGTGTGTTTTCCCTATAAGCTCACACATATATCAATCTTGTTTGTAAATAATGTTGACCCAATATTTCAAAGCACCAACTACGGAAGATTAGAAATATACCCATAACCCACTATCTCATCTCTAAAGTATGTGGTGAGCAACTTGGGGCTAACTATTTATAAAGATGTATCACACATACAAATGGTTGATGACTTCCTATTATAATTTTAAATAAATCTCAACTTAGAGAGTCCTTGATATACTATGTGGTACATAAGGCCCACATCTATAATACAATGGTGTTGTCTAAGGCTTGGGTATTGGTGGGATGGAACCACCTCACTTCATGGTGTGCACTTAAAACACACAACCTCTTAGCCAAAAATGATAGCTCTTCCTTGGAATTTATATAGCCCATTTGAATATAGGTTTTGGTTAGCACTTGGCGATGAAATACAAGTTTCTTAGCCCCTACAAAAGAGAAAATGAAAAAAGGCATATAGTTATTTATTTCTAAGACTGCCTTACAACATGAGAAAAGAGCATACATTGATGGACTTGGGAAGTACAAATGAATAAATAGGCATAAATAAATCATTAAAAAAATCAAAAATAATAATTGCAATTCTATTAAAGACGTCAAGTTTCCATAGTCTATAATGATTAGTACATGTTATTCTGAGTTTAATTGTGTAAGAATTATTTTTCATCATTTCATATCACACTTTGTGATCCATTATTAAGATGATAGAGAACTATAAGAAAAAATGATTGTTTGTTGACTAGGACTAGCTAAAAAGAGATTGGGGGAGTGGGGAAGTGGGGAGGCTAAACACAATTCAAATTTTATAATTAAAAACCAAGAGAAATTGTAAGAAATAAATATAAAACTAACTATAAATCTATGGCATTTAAATAAAATATATATTTATATGCAAAATATGTCAAATATATATATATATATATATATATATATATATATATATATAATTATATATATATATAATTGATAATACCATGTAAAAATATATTTAAATAAGCATATTCATCTTATATATCGACACATGTGCATACACTTAAATAAACTTATCTCTTTAGAAATATGAATATAACATAAGCATACGATGTATATATAAAATTAGGAAGAGAATTTATGCATATGATATATGATATATATGAAAAAAAAAAATATATATTATGATATATATCATTTAAAATGCATATATTTTATATATTTCATTTGTACATTTGTATATGCAAAGGCATATCATAAACATCTATGTAGATAAATTATATGTATATGTACTATTTAAATGTATAATGTAGATGATGGGCCTATATATGTTTATAAATATGTACGTAATAGAGTTATATAATAACTTATATAAACTGCTAATAAATCTATACAGATATATGAGGAAAAATACTATATATATGCAATAGCATATCATAAACATCTATGTACTGTGGTTTATAATTAGTAAACCGCAGGCTAGCTCATTCATTCTCTCGATTTGAGGCGAGGAAATCAGGTCAAGCTTGGAGCTGATGAACTTGGAAAACTTCTCTGTATTGTTCTTAATATTTCCTTCATGGAACAAGACAATCACCTCTACAAGATTCTTATTTCCTCATACCTCCTTTATATCAATAGTATCGTAGATAAGCCCAATTTTTTGGTGCCTTGTTGAAAGCCAAGATAGCAAACCAAATCCACCTTGAGGAAATTGTTGGAAAATATTTTTTCCCACATTTTCCTACCCATTGTGAGTACTATGGTACAGACAGGAAGATTTCAATGAGAACACCATCGTGAATATGACCTGCATCTAGTTTTTGTACACCAATCACATCTTTGATTGTCATCTCGATATTAGGAGCCTCGATCTTAAAGAATATTTGAAGCTGGGCTGGCAAGCTATCCTATGAGAAAGGGCATATACAATTGGGGAGAAAAATGTGGGCAGCCATGTTTAGTTTTTGATGTACCATTTGTCTAAGCCAATGCAATCTATGATCCCACGTCTACCGAGACAATCTTTCTTATTGCAATCACAGATCACCTTAAGGAGCCCATTTTTCTGCCTCTACGTGGTACAACCAGTGCAAGAAGCAGTCATTCAGTCTTCTCGAATGTCATTCACCTTTAGAGAATATGTACTAATAATATTGGGCAAATCCTTCCATTCCTCATATAAGGTATTTTGGAATTGTGAGGTTGATCTATTAAATGATTGGATACGAATTATGCAACTCTCTTTGTTTCTCTCTAGATTTGTTTAATTGTATATTCTCCTATGGCATTGAGGTACATGTGGATCTGGTCAATCCACATCAAGAATCTCCAACTCTGAGCTTTCTTGGATGTCCCAGCATGGACAATAATTAGAAAATCTAGGAAATCTCCCTCGACATCAATAGGGTTGAGCCTTTCTTCCACACAAAATCTAAGCCCTTCTAGGGGGGTTGTGAATTCAGCTTTGTCGTAGATTGATGGACTTGTCCTAGCATAGGTTCTCGTATTCATTTTCAACAATAAACCTAGCTTCCAAGGCACATAGAATTCCAAAATACCTAATATGAGGAATGAAAGGATTTGCCCAATATTATTAGTACAAATTCTATAAAGGTGAATGACATTCGAGAAGACTGAATGACTGCTTCTTGCTCTGGTTGTACCACTTAGAGGCAGACAAATGGACTCCTTAGAGTGGTCTATGATTGCAATACCTTCCCCCTAGATTCCCCCTAGAGGCATCGTTAAAGTTGAACTTTAGTCACCTATAAGGGGCAAAAGACCATTTAGCCACCTTCCATTTTGATTAGTCTGTGTTTTGGCACCCATTGAGGGGAGGTATTTTGAGAAATCGAAAAGGGTGGTGAATGTTTTCCCAAGAGGAAAATGACCATTTTTTCTTTTTGCAGACTCCTGTTCTTTGATGTTCGTTGATATCTAGTTCAATTTTGTCCTTAAAAATACGTGCATTCCATTCCTTCCAAATGTGCCATATGAACATGGCAGGAGTTTCAACCTAGATTCCTATCCCCAACAATCTGTTGTAAAGCTTCGACCAATACTGAAAGAGGGAGAAAAGGCTGGATGGAAGGGGACCTTGTCACCTTAGTTTATTGTAGAACCAATTCCAGCATACGAGCCATATCACATTGTAATAAAAGATGGTTTGTCATTTCTTCGTTAGCCATACATAAGTGACTTAGTATGGACCAAAAAACCCCATCTTCTAAAGTTGATCCCCATTAAGTATATGATAGTGGAAGGATTTTCAAGAGAACGCGCCCACTTTGGGTAGAATGTTCAGTCCCCAGCATAATTCTTTAGACCATGCGGTGTTGCATGGTCTTCCTTATTCTGTAATCCATATCCAATCTGAGCTGTGTATTTTATGGATTTGGTATTGCACCATATGAGCTCGTCGTCTTTGTTAGATAGGAATAGTTTTCTTTTTTATTAGTTCTTGCATTAGGGTATCTCTAATATGTGGGGGTAAGATGTCGAGTGGTTTCCACTTAAATTCTAGTCTACTATTTTCGACGATAACTATCAAGTAGTCTTGCACCGTTTCACCATATATGGTTGTCATGGTTTGGATGTTATCTTCAATCCCAAAGATTCCTACCAAAGGAGAACATTCATTTCACGAATCATACGAGAAGGAAGTGGTCTTATTATTGTTAATCCTCCATGTTAGATGCTTTGTGGTGATTGGATGGCTTTTCATCACGAATTTCTATTACTGTAATCCATTTAGGGGGTTGGCTATTCTTAGGATGCAGTTGGGGTCTTTGTTGTGCAGATATTTGCCTTTGAATATCTAAAATCACAAAGCACTTGGATTTTCAAACATCCTCCAAGTGATTTTTCCCGGGACCTTATTCTATTTATGGATGTCCTGATATCAACACCTCCAAAGTATTTACCTTGCACCTCTAGAGTATTTACCTTGCTTGCTTGACTTTATCCTATGCTATGAGTGGGATGTGTTTGATATGGTTAGGACCTTCCCATAGGAATTTGCATTGTATTATGTTGAATTTTCTTTATGCCTTAGAGATCAGGTCCATACATGAAAGCTTATATATGGGATGGTGCAATGATGACCTTAATCATGGTGATTATTTTGGCGATTATTTTGGCTAAGGTCAACCACCTACCCTTCCATGTCTCCATCTTCTTTTTGGCATTTTCTAATTATTTTTTTACCATAGACTAGTTCTAACCTTATTATTAAACAAGTGAATGTTGAGGTACATACTTGGTAGGGATTCAATGATGAAGCCCAATGAAGTAGCTATCTTGTATTATGCAGATCTTTTGGTGTTGAAAAAGTAGATCCTAGATTTCTCGTTGTTTATTGATTATCTTGAACATTTCACATATTCCACCATCATTGCTTTAATTACTTCTATTTCTTTCAATGTAGAAGTTTCATATTTAGAAGAGTATCATCAACAAAGAGTTGATGAGTGATGGCAAGGATGTTGTGTGAGATAAGGATTCCTTTCCATCGCCCAAGCCTAGCCTTATGGGAAATTCCTCTACTTAGTGCATTAGTCATGATCAGCAAGAGGAACAAGGAAAGAGGATCTCCATGTTTGATACCTTGAGCTCCTTTAAAAAATCTACATAGAGAGCCATTTTTTATGATTGAGTATTGAGCAGAAGAGATGCATGCATAGATCCACTTCAACCAATTTTGACTAAAACCAAATCTTTCTAGGATTTTCATTAGAAATATCTAACTAACTCTACCATACACCTTGTTGATGTCTAGCTTCATAATAATACCTTTTTAGATAATTTTTGATGGAGTGGATTGATTCATGTGCTATTGATGAAGCTAATTTCTTCTTCTTCTTCTTCTTCTTCTTCTTCTTCTTCACAAATTCATCTCTTTTTTTTTTTTTTAGGTGTATCTTCTTACTTATTCTCAAGGCGTATTATCCTTTTTCTCTTTATCTTTTGTAGTGCAATCACAGATGGAGGGTCTAGAAAGGACTATCCAACCATGCAGCCTAGAGTTCAACACAGTGGAAATAACTCAAGAAATGCTTAGCAAACATGAACATTCATTGATTCAACAACTTGCAGTGGAAATGACTCAAGAAATGCATAGCAAACATGAACATTAATTGATTCAACAACTTGCAGTCTTACATGCATCATATGCCATATGTGTGGAATGACTAGGGCTCACAGGCCTACCACAAGGGCATTACAAGATGTTACAATTTAGCACCATGCCTTATTATGACCTTCAAATCTACTTCATATCTATTACTACTTAAATTTATTTCTAATGGATTACAAATGATCTTAAATATGAAAATTTATTTCTAATGGATTACAAATGATCTTAAATATGAACCTCTAGCTCCAATTATGATCCACATCGGTGTCAAGGACTTGCAAACCTCAATACAAGATCAAATGTGTAAGTTGGCTAAGAACTTGAGAAGACAACCCATCGGGAGATGGAAATGTATTGTGGATCTCCAAGAAATTTCCCCTAGACCTAAAATACCTTGAATGGTGTTCCATTAAGCTCTGCACATTCCAAAAATGGTCTGCACAACAAGCCTGAACCAAATAGGCCCTAAATGCTCTAAGAGAGAATTGACAATGAAATTCTGAGAGCGATAACTTTCTGCAAACAAATGTAAATCACCTAAAATATGGATATGTTGAAGATGACCTTGTGTAGAGCCAATATCCTGCTCTATGAGTTGAGAAATGATAATGTGGTCAAACGCAGAAGAAATTGTTGAGACAGCTATAGACTAAACTACAAGAAGAAATGTTTTTGGTTGATACATGATTTCTTTACAACCAAGGATGCTCCTACATCACTTTATATATTCAAAGTTAGAAATACCTTTAAGTTTCCTAAAAATCACATCTCTAGAGTAGATAATTTTTAAGTGGTTACTGGATTCCAAATTTTATAACCCTTAATATTATCATCATATCCAATTAAAATAGACCTTTCATATTTTGGATCAACCTTAGATTGCTTTTATTTAGGAATATGAACATAACCTTCACAACCAAAAACCCTTAAATGAAGGACAATAGGTCTCTTACATATTCACACTTCATAAGGTGTCAAATCAAAATCCTTACATGGAGAACTATTGAACAAATAACAAGAAATACTCACATCTTTTTCCCAAAAGCATGTATCCAGCTATGAACCACTTAACATACTTCTATCTCTTTGCATAATTATTCAATTCATCTTTCTACCACCCCATATTTTGAGGAGTGTATGGAGTAGTCTTTTTTCTAACAATTCTTGCATGATTACAAAACTCATCAAATTCCTTATAACAGTATTCCCATCTATTGGCATATCTTAAAATATAATTTATTTTCAAACAAGACTAAAGGTTTCTTACATATTCACACTTCATAAGGTGTCAAATCAAGATCCTTACAAGGAGAACTATTTAACAAGTAACAAGAAATACTCACAGCTTTTTCCCAAAAGCATGTACATCCAACTATGCTTAACATACTTCTACCTCTTTGCATAATTATTTAGTTCATATTTCTAGCACCACATTTTTTGAGGAGTGTATAGAGTAGTCTTTTTTCTAACAATTATTACATGCTTACAAAACTCATCAAATTCCTTACAACAATAATCCCATCTATTGGAATATCTCAACACCTTTATCTTACAATCTAATTTCTT
>VDFB02003795.1:0-65031 GCA_007258455.2 Sequoia sempervirens | reverse complement strand
TTATTAAATTATATATTAATAATTATATAATAAAATTATAAATTAATAAAAATTCTAAATTAAAACTTTTATAGTTTATATATCATTGTTTAATATTAATATATTTATTTTTAATTAATAGATTTAATGTTTTATCTATATATCTATGATTTTTATATGTTTTATGTACGGACGTACCCAAACGTACCCACACCAAAAAAAAAAAATTTGCCGTATCGGCGTACCGTACCCGTACCCGCATCCGCGTATCCGTACCCGATTCGGCAACTTAGTTGAGGACGAAATCCCTCATAGATTTCTAGTTTTAGAATTGCAAAATATCCCCTAGCTAGACTGTGGTGTGATTCCAGTCAGGGGTCACCATTGGAGCTGCTTTAAAGTTTCAATTTTGGTTTTTCAGTATGAATATTTTGATGATATGATAAATCATTCAAATCTGTTTGGAAACATGGTTATAGCTTGCATTCATTTTGGGTGTGGGTGGGAGTGATGTGGTGAAGTTTTCTGAGTTTATATCTCACTATCTAGACTGTAACAACAGGATTTCAGACCTTTTTTAGACCTGCACCAACCATTTATTTGTCAGCTTTTGAGGTATATTTGTTAATTCCATGATGGGTGGTTAGTTCGTTGATGTTTTGATACATGTGGGGATGTTCTATCGATTTCTATCATGACCATACTTGTAACAGCAGATGCATATCTTGAATTTAGAAGTTTTCAAATGAGCTAACATTATAACACTAAGTGGTAATACCACCAGTGAACTGCTTTTGATATTTTGTTGTTATTTACCCCACTGACTAAGGGGCTTATGCTGAAAAGCAGAAGAGTTGCTCTATCTTATATTCACTCACCACTGAAAAGTAGGAGAGTTGCTCTTTCTTTTTGTATTCATTCACCACTGAAAAGTGAAAGAGTTGGCCTTACATTTCTAGTATTGTTTGATGCTTTCCCACTGAAAAATGGAAGTGCTAAGCTAACCCCACTGGATAAGTGGATTAATTTCAGCTACTTCATTTCAAGTATTATTGTAATCCCATAAAACTATGCTCTCACCTTGCCCACACTAGGAACTTGGTGATCAGAAAGTGGAAAGGAAAGTTGTTTAGCAATTTCTATTCTGTTGAGCTAACAAGTTTTCAAAAAAAGACAAGGGTGATTATTACAGTTTAAACACTCAAACTTATTCTAAACCATATAATTTAAGCACAAAGAATCAGAATACAGAATAAGGTCAAAATCCCTAAAAAAATCATGTCATTCTAAATGGACGTCTTGGCTAACTAAAAGTACTGGCTAGTCACTAATGCAACACTTCAGTTTTTAGTTTTGCCATGTAATATCTAGAAATGTCTTTTAGACTTTTACAATAACACAAGATCTGCAGGCAGCTATTTCATTCCCCATCTCAACACCCCATCTCAACAAAAAAGGTCTTAACTAAAAAAGATGTAATATTGAGTTCCCATTATACAATTATATGGTGCATTTCCTAGAGAAATATAGAACCTAAAAGGCTTATTTGTACTAGCATAGATATCTTAATTACATTTATCTAAAAGCTGATGAGAAATATCAGTCTCGAGTCGCCTATCTATATGGGATTGGTGGTATAGGTTAGATAGGCACCATGAGACTGATATCCCTCGATGTCTTTTAGATAGATGAAATTAAGATATTATGCTTGTTTATTAGGTTACTATATAGATGTATAACTATATACTATATACAATTGGGTATAATGAATGTTTGACATATATATGACCATAAAATTTATGTTAAGGAACTCTTGTTTTCCACTCACTCCATTACAACCCCACCTTGCTGCCATTGCTATTGGCATAATAAGAACAAATGGAGAGACGTGAAGAAAAAGAACTAAAAACAGATAGTCCAAAGTTTCGTACCTCAGCATCAAGACCTTTCTTCTTCCGGCAAAGAGCCTTAAGAGCACGTTTTGTTTTTTGACTGCCACTGTTGAAACAAGCTATAATTTCTGAAGAAGAATGAGTAAGAATATCAGGCTGAGCTTGCTGAAAATCTTGCACATTGACAGAAGACTGCAAAACAAGTGAACCACATGAGAAAGGCATAAACATTAACATTTACTTGTAACAAACTGAAATATTTCATGCTTTCAATGGAAGAAAAAATCAACAAAACAATGATATAGAAGAACAGAGCTGTCTACTTCCAAGAGCCTCCTAAGCTTGTGGAACAACATGAATGGCTTGTCCGAATCTCTGTTTCCTTTCCACAGACAATAATTCGCCCTTTCTTACACATGCTTCTTTATGCAACATTTGATACAAGTGTAGAATTAAGTAAATTTTATGAGAATTTTTTGTATTTAATGTTTGGTTCAAAAGATTTACACCTACTTGACCAACAAAGGAAAAAAGGTATCTCAGCACTCCATATGAATCCATAAAGATAAGGCTAAGATATACAGAAACAAACCACTTCTACCATAGAGTAAGTTACATTATTTTCCTGCTAATTGATTCCTCCCTTCTCTAACTGCTGTTACAAATAAGGAAGGTCTGGCAAAAAAGCCAGCTGCTTCCACTCAATCAACTTCTTGATGTTTTCCTCACAGTTACTTATGTGTATCATTCCTTGTTTAAATGCTCAATTTCTCACAAAATGTGCTGTAATCAAATTTAGTCCATGTTAAACCACCCAAATACATGTAACAATGACAGATGCCCTCATAATATAAGCACCAAACTTACCAACCACTTGCATTTTTTCTGCTTAATTGCAACTTTTTGTAGACCTCATTTCACAATAAATGATTTAAAACCGCGGTGAATTTTCCATAAAACTTCCAAAATTTACTGCACTCCATTACTCCCCTAAGATCTTCTAGCATACTCACCTCTCAAGGAACCCCCTCACTGTTCATGCCACCCTATTTGCTTGGGCCATCTATGCTAATTTTTTCTATGGTATCCATGATCAGCCTACAACCAGAAACCCCTCTTCCTTACCACCCCACTTTCACTATTTTTTTCTTTAGGTCATGTCTAGAGTGCTATTTTGAAACTTTGCTCCGGCAAAGCAGCTGATTGTGGGGGACTCCAAGCTTAGTTTCTCAAATGTGATGTGGATTCAATGGCTTCCCCTATTTCACGGCTCTTTAATGAGGTTGTTCACGCTCGGTTCATCCCTACTTGGTCACAAACATATAATCCACCCCATTCACAAATCTAAGGATGACTCCAGTTCAATTAATTATAGGACAATTATGATTAGGCCTGCTTTTGCAAAAATCTATGCCACAATATTGGACAAGTTACTTTCCAAGGTGTTGGAAGGCAGGGACTTGGCAACCAAGGAACAAGTTGGCTTCAAGAGGGTTTTCCAAACTATTAATCACATTTTCATATGTCATGCTATTATTGAAGAGGATCATCATCAGCCACCTAAAATCTTGTTATTTTGTGAACTTTAAGGCCTTTGACTCCATCTCATACCATGCTGTTCTAAACACTACAAGACATTGGTATTATGATACTCATTAGTCATTACTACTAGCATGCATTTCTGTGAGACAGCTACTGGGTCTTTCTAGGCTACTCAGTCTTTCTAACTTTGTCCAAAGTACTATTGGAGCTAAGCAATGTTGCCCCCTCTCACCAACCTAATATCTCAAAATATGATCTTAAGGATTTTCTTAGAAAGCGTACCGATGCAAACAATGGTTGTTTGCTTCACCATGTTGTGATTGCTATTTTACTCTTTGCAGATGGTGTTGTCCTCTCTCGTTCTCCCAACAACTTACAAAGCCAACTTGATGCACTTTATTAGTTATGTAATCTTTGCCTACTTATGGTCAAATTTAGTAAAACTAAGGTCATGGTCTTCAATTCCACCAAGGATGCTCTTTCTAGGTTTCATTTCTTCTACGAAAGGAGCCATATGGAGATTATTTCTAGTTATATTAACCTAGGAGTATAGTTGATGAAATCCTCTCTCTTTTTGTCCTACCTCTCAATCTAGTCTTTGCAAGGGATACACCTTGTGCTCTATTTTTGAGTGTTGATCCTTTTACATGCATTTATAGGATATCCCTTTGAAGATACACCTATTTGACACAATGATTAAGCCTACAACATTGAGGTTTGGAATGCTTGGGTTCTTGTGAATCACCTCAAGTTGAGGGGGTTCAAACAATTATGCTTCAGCATATGGTCCGGTCCAAACAAATTATTCAAAAGTGTGTTGTCCAAGGCTGAATTCACTATGCAACCCATTCATCTCAAGAGTATCTTCAAACTCAATTTATACACAAGTTGAGATCCATGGGTGATTCAACTTCATCCTGTGAGTGAGATCCTTTTCTAGCACTCTTTTTCTCAAAAGAGATTGCCTCTTTGGGTCCACCCAAACATCAATGTTGCCTGTTCTCTAAGGTCTATTTACTCTTATAGTCTATTGACATTTCTTTGAGCAAGCTTGCTCTTTGCAAGTGTTTCCTGTAAGCTTGTCACCTTCTTCTAGGGAAAGAGGTGCTCAATCGATCTATCAAAGAGGGCAGTTACCATCAGTACATCCAAGTTACTTGGACCTCTCTAAATTCTCTCAACCCTAAACTACCTTTCTACATTGGACATTCCTTATAGGACTTTGATGGGACCATTGTTCAACACACCTATCTTTATCATCATTTGTCTCAAGGTTTAAGGATTCCCCTTGGCCAATCGCAAGTGTGCTCCCATCAACTTCATATTGAGACGAACCACCATATTTTATGAAGTGAAATAATTTGACACAAATTCTCTCTCCAAGAGATGGTGTCTATGGAGCATTTTATTTTCTAGTGTTTTGTCTACTATAAAATCTATCGGAGGTACTATTGTTTATACAGATATTATGGTGGTTCTCTATCCACTTTCTTCCAATACCCTAATCAAAGATGCTTGGCCCTTTAAATTCGAGAGGTTATCAACTTCAGGCATAGATCTCTTCATGGTGATCCCAAATCTACAAGATTGATAACTTCCCTCTTTCAACTTGTCATTGACGTTGGAGACGTTAAGTGCACTTTGGATGCTAGTGATTCATGTACAAATCATTGAGGCATTGCTCATCCCTGCAAACCACTTGTCATGACTCTCTTCTTAACAAGGACCCTCTCACAACCCTCTTCCACACCACAAATCTTAGGGGAAAACTAACATTACCAATTTCTTCCCTACCACCAACAATTCTTTGGCCATGAAACTTGAGTGTTAGGAGACTTCTATAGGGAATCAACTACTTCCTAGGATTGTCCAACCCAACCCCCTTAGCCCTTAACTTCCCCCACAAGCATTCTAAAATGCTACATTGGTACTACTATAGTGATCAATAATAATATCACTGGCTCCTACGTAGTATTTGATACCATTGGACCATTGTTGCAATTGGAACATCAAGTGATGTGATGATATTATCTAACTTTTTTTCCAATCGCATCACTCAATGGTTCCATTGCAACAATGACCCTAATTTGTCAAGGTTTGTCTACAATTCACCTTTACACAATATGATTTGAGGAGCTTCCCTTGAGGTACCATGAACCTACACTTGTTTGGATTTAGAGCTCATAGATTTTTCTCTTGACTATTGTAAATGAACCAATCATCCAAAAATACCTTTAATTTCCCATTCCTATCTTATCACAGATGTGCAAGATAATTTGTTGAAAGTTGGTTGAAGCATCACATAATTCAAATGGCATTCAATTGTATGCATAGACCCCATCCTCCACCACAAAGGTGGTCTTCATTTCATTCACTTTGGCTTTGCTAATCTGGTTATAACCACAAAAGCCATCCATAAAGGAACAAATTTTATGCCCAACCACATCCTCTAGTATAGAATCTACAAATGGAATGGAAAATGGGCTATTAAAAGTGACTATGTTCAGACTTCTAAAATCAACACATATTTGTATGTCTTGATTCTCTCTTCAATCTGATTACTATCAAGGATGTCCATTCACTAGTTCGCAACTTAAAGATGATACCTGCATTGAGCATTCTATCAATCTCTACCTATAATTTTTAGCATAGTTTTGATTCATTCAATCATAGTCATCTTGTTAGAATCTTACCTACAAATAGTATCAAACAAATACAATAACAAAAAGAACTTAATGTTTGGAAATAGCTACAAACATGCTTATGTTGATGAATTTGGAATAAGTATCACAGGTCTCTTATAGTAGTAACCTCCTTAAGAGCAATGCTCTATTACATAATATGATTCCAAGACGATCTTCTCTTCATTACAACATCAATGTGACTTATGAGGTACAACCAATGTGGGATAAATCAACACAATGTGAACTAATTGCATTATTAATACTTCATACAATGCATGTGGCATAAATCCACAAGATGCAATATTAACTACATGGCTAACTATGATTATTACAATGCTTACAATTATAGGAGGTTAGGATGTAAGGGTCCTAAGATTCCCTCTCCCTTTAGAAAGTCATGTCCTCAAGGCTTGAACAATGGAAATTGTTGTTGAAGCTAGTGGAGAGGTTCCCAAATGGTGTCTTTTGACTACAACCCTTGCCATTGGACCAAAACATTTGTGATCGTGCACATATGAAATTGGTACAATCATTGGCCTAGAATAGCTTCCATCTCAAGGATGTTGGGGCCTTCATCATACAATTGGGGAAGGGTCAACTGAATGTGAACAATTTGTCCACGGACATTCTTTTAACATGTGATGTGAAAAACATATATTTTGGAGGACAAAGGTAGATCCAACTTGTAGACCACTTAGCCCACACGCTATAGTACTTAGAAAGGTAATAAAATTTTGTCAATAAATTTTGTCTACTTGTAAGCTTGAGGGTTGCTTTCTTATATGGTTGGAGACACAAAAAGATCAAGTGCGCTTCCATGAATCTGCACTTAGAATGGTGTTGATATGATTGTTCTTTCATATAATTTTTATCTAGGGCCAAGTTGTCCTTTAGAGTTTGAAGGAAATATTCCCCGTTGTTGAGAGTTGAATCAACAACTTGTAACTTGGAACTACCTAACAGAAATGATGTAAGGGATGTCAGAGGTTGGCCATACACAACTTCATATGGCATCATCTTATGAAGCAAAAGCAACATAAATAAGTCCCCAAGCATTTATTTGCTATCTTTGTCTAACCATCAATTTGTAGGTGATATGGCAAGCTCCTGTTCAATTGTATTTCCTATAACTTGAACAATTCATGCCAAAAATTACTAGTGGAGGGATCACAACCACAGACAATAATGAGCATTGAATGAAAGTAGAGGATTTTGTCATCAAAGACTTGGGCAATAGTAGATGCTTTATATAGACGCGCTAATGAACAAAAATTGGCATACTTGGATAGATGATCAACCACCAAAAAAATGACCAATTTACAACCTTATTTAGGCAACTACCCTTCAATAAATTCATAGAAATGTCTATCCACACTGTAGTTAAACTTAGCAGTGGATGTAGAATGCCTAGAAACCTAACAGTTTCTCCTTTGTGACATTGGAAGGAGATACATGTAACTCCTGTAACAATTGGGCCTTAAGAGTAATTGGCAAAAGGAACAATTTTGCCTCATGTAACACAAGCATTAGCCATCCCAAGTGTGATCAGACTTAGTTGTGGGATTCGTTGCTAGTTGATGAATAAGTTGATGATTCTATGCATCTTGCTGACATTCTTGTTGGACCTCCTACAACCAATTTGGAGATGACAAGGATAAAGCACATAATGTACCCTCGTCTTCAAATTTTGAGATACGACATCTACCACCACATTCTCCTTGCCCTTTTTGTAAATAATTTTATAATCATAGTTAATAATTTGGTGACCCATTTTTGTTGTTTGGGCAAACAAACTCGCAATTCTAGGAAATACTTAAGGCTATGAAGATATGCCTTGATGTAGAAATGTTATCCCAACAAATATGGCCACCAATGACTCACAACATGAAAGAACAACTAGAATATCCTTCTTGTGGGTAGACTTAACCAAATTTCTACTTGCAAGTGCCTCTCTAGTGAATGCCAAAGGTCTTCCTTATTTCATCAATATTGCCCCAATCCCAACCCCCAAGGCATCACTTTCAATGACAAATGATTTTAAAAGAATTGGTATGGCAAGTTTGAGAAAAGCAAACGTACACTCTGCTACATTGGACCATATGAAGGTACTTTTTCTTAACATTCCCGATAGAAGAAATACAATTTTACGATAGTTTAGGACAAACTTGTAAGTGTAACCTATGAGACCTAAAACACCCTAAAGAATTTTAAGAGTCTATAGTTTAGGCCAAACTTGCAAGTCCTCAATTTTCTTGGGTTCAAACCTAACACCTTTGATGAAGACAATGTGGCTAAGATATTCCATCTTTGTTGTACCAAAAGAATACTTAGAGTGCTTTGCGAATAACTGATTTGTTAATAGTAGTTGCAAGGTCTGGTCCAAGTGCATGAGATGTTCTTCCCATGTCTTGTTGTAAACAAAAATGTCATCGAAAAAGACCAAGATGAATTTCCAAAGGAATAGAAAAAATGTGACTCATTGAACTCTACAATGTGGATGGTGCATTTGTGAGTCCAAATGGCATCACTCAAAATTCACAAAGACCCTCATGAGTACAAAAAGTTGTCATAAGGATATCTTCATCCCTTGAGTGAATCTAACAATAGTCATATATCAAGCTAGGAGAAGAAATGGGCCCCATACGATCGAACAATTGATTAATGATAGGGATAGGGACTGGTCCTTGATAGTGAGTTTATTGAGCTCATGAAAGTCCACACACAATTTCCATGAGCTACCTTTCTTGAAAACTAGGAGTGTCGGGGAGGAATATGGACTAAAACTCTATCGAATGAGCCCAACATCAAGCAATTCTTAGACCATCTTCTCAATTTCAATTTTTTGCATATACTAGTAGCAATATTGGCAAAAGTTTTGTGGCCAACTACCCATAATTAATTTGATTGTGCATTAAGGCAGTGGTCATTAAGGTGCTAAAAATACATGAATGTTTGTTGAGTAACAACAATTCAAAAGAGTTAACTAAGTTATATGTTGTCATTTGCATAGCGAAAAATTGAGATGTTACTCATTGAGACCATTTTTAAATAACTTTTGCATGCAATGTGAACTAATAATTTGCATAGGTCCTAATATCACACCCTTTAGGGTATTAGTAGAGAATTACAGCCATAGTTCAACAAAATCCCACTAGATGGATCCCAATGCACAAAGTCCTTGGCCACCCAAACTATCTCACACATGCCTAATGGTAGTACTAACATATCAGATTGTGGTGTAATCCCCCATTGAATTCTTAAGATTTGATATTTTCTTTTACATGCCATTGAGCCTCCATTGGAAATCATCACCTCAAAATTATTGCAAGGATGCACATAACAAGATGCCTACCTAACCACTCAAGAGTCAATGAAGTTACAAGTGTTGTCAAAACCAACTAAGATGGTTTAGTGATGCCTTGTGAAGTAATCTGGCACCTTTGTAGTTTAGGGTGCGGTGATCCTAGTTAAGGCACACATAAAAATTCAAGGGTTGAAGCATCATTCAAACCTATCCCTTTGAACTATTCCTCAACTACACTAACTTCTAAAGCATCCAACATCTTAGAAAAAGAAGGTAACTCCACATTTAGGAGATAAAGTTTCCATTCAATGCATTTATGCCCCATAGCATATTTCTCATCACAATTGTAGCATAGTTCTTTCACTCAACTAATAGTTATTTCCTCACGTGTTAGGTGTTAGACGGATGGTGGTTGGATACTTATACTTAGTGTGGGGTGATTGCCCTAATTTAGCAGGGGTCAAAATGTTATTCAAGTGTTAGGTTATAGTGACTTACAAGGACAACTTTGGGCAACAAATTTGTCCTCAACTAACTTAGCCAACCCAAGAGCTTGCATCAATGTGTCAGTCTTAAACATTTTGAATTTTGCATGGATGTCTTCCTTGAGGCCACTAATAAAAGAAACTCTAAACAAATTATTGTTGAGCCCACTTGGCCAATTTGCCAACTTTTCAAACTGTATAGTAGTCACAAACCAAATGAGTATGCCATAATTTAGTTAATATGTGAAATCTTTGTACTCACTTAGGCCAAAGTAGATGAGGAGGTGCTCACAAAATTGATTCAATGTGAGGAGACCATATGTTCTTTTCTATCCATTGATACAATTAGACAACTTCATATTTGAGATGGAATGAACTGATGGAGAGTTTTTCAGCCATAGGAATCTAGTTAATTGATAAATACTACTTTGCTCTATATAACCAACTTGCAGGATCATCATTATCGAATTTAGGTAAGTCTAGTTTAGTTGTGCATAGAGTCTTGCCAAGATTTTGTTGGTTTTGGAAAGTATTTTGTCCAATGAGAGAGCTATGTCCCATTTATGATTGTTTGCTCTATTGGAATCATTGGCTCATGGCATCATATTTGGCATTAAGGCCTAGCTTGTCTAACTTGGATAAATGTTTAACATTAACCATATGTTTTATATTTCTTCATCCAACCTTTCCAAAGAAAAGGCATGTACCCTACTACTTTCACCACTTTTTTATCACCCAGATCTTGTAAGGGCAAGGTGATAGCATAAGGTGGGTAGCTATAAAAGGCCACTAAATTGTTGTTGCTACAAAACATGGCCTAGAAAGAGCTCAAATATTACTTTTTGGGCTCTCATCTAGCTCAAATACCACTTTTTGAAATCTCACCTACAAATATTATAAAACATAAGCAATAGCATGCAATAGAGAATACAATGCTTGGAATTAACTACTAATATGCTTATATTATAGAATCTAGAACAACTATTGTATGCCTCTTCAAGAGGCAACCTTAAAAGCAAAGCTTTATTACAAAATATGATTCCAAGATGATTTTCCCATCATTACAAAATCAATATAAAGGCCTCACAAAGAGTACCTTATCAGGTAGAACCAATGTGGGATAAATCCACGCTTAATATGGACTTGTTGCATTATTACAATTTCATGTGATGCATGAAAGATAAATCCACACAATTTATTATTTAATATTAACAAAACATTTAAACTATGATGATTACAATGCTCATAATAGTAAAAGGTTAGGACATAAGGGTCATAACACATCTCCAACCATAATCATTATAATATTCCCTTCTGGTCCCAAATTTACCTTCACCATAGGAGGCTTCTTGTATTTCATATCATTGGCACTACTAAATTTAGGAAGAGGCTTTTCATCTAATATTACATTGCCCGCTATGTATTTTGCTAAGTTGCCAAGTCCTTTGGTTTACCCCCCTCGTACCCAGGTGGGTTCAGTCTAAGTGCAGGTTCGGGAGGATTCGGCCCCAAGTACACCCAAGGTTCTGCCCGAGGTGCCTGGGCGAAACCTTGGGCATACTCAAGATGTACCCGAATGAACCTAGGAAAACCTGTGATTGAGGCCACCTAAAAAACCAAAAAACCAAAAAAGACAACTTTTCAAACATAAAAAATACCATTAAATGCCTTGGTCGCCCTAAAAGTGAGATGTAATATGCATCTCAACTCATTTCACAAACATAAAAGGCCACAAACAACATTTTTTGCCTCCAAGCTGCCATTGTTGGATTTTGAAGGTTCTGTCATTTTTTTCAAAGGTGAGATCTATGAAGGAGTTAGACCTACAGCAAGGGAGCAATAGATACACAAAGAAGATCTAACCATCAAAGGTGAGTGAACCTTTCATTTTTGTCATGCCCCCGAAATTGTAAATAAATAAATAAAATGAATATCAACATAAATATAAAAATATATATAAAATCAATATAGAATAAGTATAATTAAATAATAAATATATAAAATAGGAAACATATATTATAAAGAAAATGCAGCAAAAAGCAGCAATGGGCATATTAAAAGACAATAATAAACTAAGGCAGTGATTGATCTTATAATAAGACAAAAGGAGTGCTGATGTGTGAATAAAGAAAAATTAGGGAAAGAGTGTAATTAAGATTATTAACAAATGAAGGCAGTTGACAAAAGGAGCAACGGTTACTAATAAAAGGGACATCGATTAAGGGATACAATGATCCTATGAATGATAAAGAGGAGCACTCAGTTTAGGGGATAATTAATAAATAAATAAATACTTTAAGTGCAGCGATCAGGGCATATAAAGAGTCATACCTTTCCAAGAGGTACCTCCTTGCGAAGAGATGCATCATTTCGCTTAGACAAGGAGGTATTTAAGGAAAACCAAATCACATGGAGTAGGGGGATAAACAGATTTATTGAGAGTGTTATAGCAGATCGAATGGAAAAAAGATAAGAAAATCTGGAATATACTTCTGAATACAGCAGCAGAAATATAATATGGAGATCTGAAGATAAATATGCAAATCTAAGAAAAGACATAGGCATTAAAATGGAGATAACAAGGACAGAGGAGCAGATTAAAGAAGGATATGTCATTCAAAATAAATAACCATCTGCATTCAGATAAGATAACAGAGTAGAATTAAATCAGATTTAGACCACAGATATATAAACGGTGAATAAGGACAGGAATAGGAGAATTACCTGAGTATAGCAGCAGACATAATCAGATAAGTATGTTATTGCAGGAATATATAATTGTAAATATATGGGTCTATAAATATATATATTGTATACGATTATGCACTAATGATGCTTGCAGCAATTATTAATCTTTATAGTCATTATTCAATTGAAACTAATCTATTGGTTTCTCTTTAAGCAATATTTTTGAGTATTGAGAACGGATCGATAAAGGGGAGGAGCATACAAATCAAGAAGACAAAGAGACTCAGACCCGTGTATCACAACAGGTTGCTATTATCAAATACATCAATATAACCAGGCGTATTTTCTGCAGATCATTGCTTGCATATGTACGCATATTGCCTATATGATAATAAGAATATTTAATGAATGATTTCTTGTGATAGAATATATGATGTGCTTGATTCTTTGGAACCCATCCTGTGGAAGGGCCTAAGGTGCCAGTGGTAGGGGCCAAAAGCTCACTTACGACCTCCACCCTACTCCTCACAAAGGTAGGACCTGAGGTGTAGTGGTAGGAGCCAAAAGAGCCCACTCGTGATCTTCGTTCGATCCCACAGGTTGGCAAGTGTCTTCCAAGAGTCATGGCCTTGATGGAGAAAGCGGGTACAAGTCGCCAAGGGGGAGAATTGTGGTATACAACCTCTTAGGCTCGACATATGGCTTCGGGCGGACCCATCATGTCCCTTCTCCCAAATTTGTTTGTATTGATTGATAAGCTATGGATGTGACGCAATTATCTACCCCTAACAAGCATATATACATATTGCATGTATTGTTCATGTGGTGAATGCAGGATTCCAATCCAAGATTACTTCATTTAAGGGATATTTATTTAACAAGGTGAAACCCTAACCCTAATTTGTTGCAATTTGTGATCAATAGGCAAATTCTAGGGCAAATCGGGATTGGGGACATTACAATTTTCTTCAAGTTTTCAATCATCTTTTTGAAAAAATTTCAAGTTTTTTTTAGTTTTTGTGGCAAGTTTGAATTTTTTTTTAAACTTTTTATGCATAATAAGGGGTTTGAATGCCAATTTTTTCTAAAAAAAAAATATTTCGTTGTTTTTTATTAGGTAAGCAGGGATTTTGAAAGGGCCCTATTCCCTTTTACATCAAGAAAGATTCAACAATAAGGCCAGCAAGACAAGGAACAACCACCAGATGAGACAGCCCAAAAGGCATAGCCAAAAAGACAACCTAAAAACAGAGTGAAACACAGCAAGGGATACCACGCCACCAAAACTAAGTCAAGGTGGTTTAAAGAATTATTCCAATGATTTTTGTTGAATCGTAATACAAGGATTCCTCTCCGCCAATCTTTTCAACTTTTTGTTACAAGGAGAGGAAACAAAACCACCACTAGAATCAGCCAAGCCCAAAGAATCAACAGAGGGTCCAACTTAGAGGGATCATCAACAACATCATTTTGAAGCTCTTGACGTATAGTGGAGTCTTCCACAACATTCGTCACCTTTTCCTTTTTCTTCCAAACAGTGTGTTGTTTCTTCTTCTTCAAGCAAGAAAAGGAGGCATGACCCACTTTACCACAAGAAAGACAAATAATCGGAGAATCTTCATAATCAATCTGCTGCACCCACTTACCAAATTTAGAAGATAAAGTAATCTTAGTGGGAAGAATACAGTTATTCTCCACTAACACACAAAATCTAGCAAACAACAGACACTTCATTGATTTGGTGACTTTATCCATAATACAATATTGACCAAAGGAATTAGCAACACATGAAAATCTTTTCATTCCAAAACTCCAAAGGCAGCCCTAGCAAACAAACCCAAATAGGAAACTAAAAGTGTCTGTCATTAGATTGAAACCAAGGAACCACATTTGGAGACAAAGGCCATTCGAGCCAAGAAACCAGGGGCCCTCACGAAGGACCCTAGAACAATCTTCAATGCAAGGACAAGAAAACAGAAAGAAACTATTACACAAAGCAGTAACCTCAACTCTTATCTTCCAAACCCGAAGAGCCCATCTTCTAACAACATGGATATTAGGACGATTACCACAGAATCTCCCAACCAACAAGGTCTTAAGCCAATCCAAAGACTCATCTGTAACTTTACAATCAATCTCTAACTGTTGTTTAGACAAGTCACATACTCCTTAGCGCAAAACTCCTCCAAAGCGAGGGTAGTAACAGGTGATGAAGCAGAAGCAGTCTTGCACAAACTCTCAGCCGCACAAACCAACCCATCAGTGGGAGGCTCAGAAACCGAAGGGATCAAGGGGGAACCAGCATGAGCTTCAGAAAGAGGAGGAGAAATAGCATCCCCCTCTTCAACTGCAGGAAGAAGAAATCCCTTTTTAAGGCCCATCATAGGTTTGGGAGCAGGAACAGCCACCATAGGTGAAGGGGTAGAAGCCCTAGGAGATACAGCCCCACTAACAGGAGAAGCAACCGCCCGCCCCTAAGCTCCTATACCATCACAAACCAAACCTTCGTTCTTTTGCAAACTACAAGCAACCTCCCCACTCAGATAAGGGGAAACGAGAGCAGCATGATTGGAATCATCCTCCATTCCATAAATGCTCTACAGCAAACAATCCTGAAGAATAGGAGCATTTTGAGTAAGGAGACCCTTACGTATCCCAGAAAAAGGAGAATGAAACTCCTCCACATTCTTCCCAACCTCCTCACACCCCTGGGACTTCCTACGAGCTTCTAAGAGAATATCAAGTAGAAACTCATCTTCCTCATCAAGAAGATCATACTCGGACACAGTATCCAAGCCAAATCCATCACAGGAAAAAGAGGCAAAAATTTCTTCAAGGGTGCACAAATCCTCATCTGAAACATCAACATTTTCCATCTCCCAACCCTCATGAGCTTGGAAATCCACCTCTTTATCTTCCACGTCAAAGCCATCAAAGCTTACACCCAAGCCCTCATCACGAAAAACAAAGCCCCCCATATCCTCAGAAGCAGCATCCTCTATAGCAACAAGAACATCAACAATGGATTCACCATTTGCAAAGTCTCCTCTACAGCCAACAAACCCATTGGAGGAGCCAATCAAGGTTTGGGAGAGCACATCACCTCCCACAAAGACCTCTGCTCCAGCACCAACACCGACCTCTTCATCCTCCACAGTTTCATCAGCATCTCTGTCCTCTTCTTCGTTTGTAGCACAAGCCATATAAGTGTTCCGACGCCAACCAAACTTCCTCACTGCACCCTTTCCCTTGCTCTTCCTCACTGTGCTCGCTCCGTTCATTGCTTTCTTAAATTATTATGTTAATTTGTAAAAAAAAAAAAATTATTTTAGGTTCATACGGAAAGGTTGGTAGTTCTAGTTTAGTTGGCCTAGATGTAGTGAGTCAATTGATATATGATGCATCGTCACCTCTTTGGTGACATACAACAATGATTCAACAAATTCCCGGTGGTGGGGGTTATGTTTGGCGTTGTAGCCAATGTGGAACTCAGTATAAGAGCTTGTAGTTTCGAGTTAAATCTCACTTCTACACTATTCCTTTACAAGAAATAAAAAAATTTCCCCAAGCCAAATAAAAAAAGGATGCCAAAACACCAAATATTGACTTATATTAAAGAACAAGAGGAAGCTGACATGGCATGTAATAAAACAAAGGCTATTGCACATCCTCTTGCCAAGAGAAGCTTGCAAAGACCTCCTAGTGGCTATCACAACCAGTTGGCATTCTTTCATGCCAATGCCACCATCTTCTAAAGGAGATAATGTTTCAATTTCACAAAAAAGAGGCCCATTAGAGAATGCCTTCAAAAATGAAGCGAAGGAGATTGCAAATCAGAGCATTGTTTGTTGCATTTATGGCAATGGGCTTCCTTTCAACCTTGTTAGATCACCTTATTAGCGAGAAGTGATGACAACCATTTCCAATATGGCTTTTGATTATGTTATTCATGGGTATGAAAAGGTGTGAACCACCTTATTGGCGAAGGAGAAAGCTTCAATAGAGGCATCATTGAGACTAATCAAGGATACATGGCCCGAAACAAGTGTGTCCATCATTTCTGTTATAGCAATGTCCCCTAAAGCGGCAATGTTTTTGAAGATTGTGAGGGGCAAATAAAAGATGCAAGTTTTATTGCCAATACCCTCATAGAACCCATTGAAATGATGGGGTCTGAAAATGTTGTCTAAGTCATAGAGAACAATGTTAAAAATTGTAGGGCAATTGGGTCTATAGTGGAGGGTACATATAGTCACATTTTTTGGACACCATGTGTAGTCCACTCACTCAATTTAATATTACAAAAGATTAGCACACAATTTGAGTGGGTCAAAGAAATCTACAAGGAGGGCAAGGAGATCCAAATGTTTGTGACTAATCATCATATGTCAAAAGGCATATTCAAGACCTTCTCCAAGTTAGACTTATTGAAGGTAATTAAGTTTGATTTTTTAATATATTTTTTTATTTTTTAATTTTAATTTTTCATTGTCGATTTGTGACATGTATTTTTTATACCATGTTAGGTTGTCGAAACTCGATATCCCACACAATCGTCTTAAAACGACTTGTGAAGGTGCGAGAGGCCTTGAGTTCTATGGTCATCGACAGCTTGTGCAGTGTAGGCAATCAAGCACAAAAAGAGCCCAAAAGTAAAAGCATTGATCTTAGATGATGAGTGGTGGGTTCGTGTGAAATATGTTTTGAATTTCATCAAGCCCATCATGAGCATGATTAGGTGTGTTGATACTGATTGCCTATGTTTGGGTGAAATATATGATGGCATGGATTCCATAGTGGAGTAAATAAGATCAATAATAGAAGCCAAGGAACATGACCGAACGGAAACATTTTTCAAAACTGTGCAAAAGATTATTGTTGACCATTGGAACAAGATGACCACCACTTTACATCTCTTAGCATTTACTTTTTACCTAGTATTGTAGTAAAGAGGTACTTTCATTGCTGAGAAGGGTGCCACCACATAGGGATGGGGAGGTTGTTGTTGGCTATAAGGCTGCATTTAGAAAGATATTTTCAGATGAAGATATCCAAAGTATTGTCTTGAGCGAGTTTGGCCACTTCATATCTTCAAAACATCATGATGTTTCCGCTCTTCTAGAAAAATATAGGAAAAATGCTAATGAGTGGTGGTATCTCCATGGTCAAGGCTCCATTTACTTGCAGCCTCTTGCAATTAAAATACTCTCCCAAGTATGTATCTTTTTATTTATTTATTTTTTTGTTTTTCATTCGATGCTATTATGCTATATATTATGTTTTTATTTTATAATAATATAATTTTATAATTTATATTTAATGTTTTGAATTTATAAAATTAAATACTAAATGTTGTATGCAAACTTAACAGGTTGCAAGTTCTTCTTTAGCTGAGTGGAATTGGAGTACATACTCCATCCACTCAATCACCGTTGGCCCAAAATAGTTATGGAGGAGACGCTAGATTGTAGAAAGAAAACTTGGATGAAGCAGAACAACAAATGGTTGAACAAGTGGGACATCAAATTACAAGAGTGTCCTAGCACCAACAGTGAAATAAAAAACTATGTGATGGAAAAATTTAGGACTGCCATGTGGTCAAAACAGATTGGGCATAAAAAGGCATACTACATCAAAGAGTTTCACCTGGAAAAGGATCATGGTGAAAAAACTTATCTAGGTGCGGCTATTAAAGGGAAAGCAAGGCTATTAGTTGCACAGTTGAGGACAGGATCGCATCATCATAGGTGTGAGACTAGTAGGTGGAAGATACCTAAGGAAACTTGGGAAGAAAGAACTTGCATATTTTGCAATAAGGGAGTAGTGGAAACGGAATGGCACTTCATCATGGAATGCACAGCTTATGAAGATATCCGTGCTCAACAAGAAATTAGTTTGGTTGTGGACAATATGCAGCAATTATTTGAGGAGGATAAGATTAACCAGACGGCCAGCCTTCTAGTCAAAATTAATAGCAGGAGATCCGACTTGGAAAAGAGCATGAAGACAAATTAAGTTTGTTTTTCTCGGTCCCATAGACTGTTTAGTCTCGTGAACGTCATTAAAATCTTTCATTCATTCATCAAGTGCAACCATTTGGCTGCAAAAAAAGCAAAGGATTTGGTCTATATACACTCCAACCTTCATCTCTTATCACATAAGAAACTTGAATATAATGAGGGTGTGACAAAGAATTGGGATCTAACCCCTAAGTGTGCTGATTTAGACGCTACAATTGCACAACTTGCCTTAGCTTCTATAGATGAGGCAACTACTACACTTGACACACCTAGTGGGGGTGGCAATCCAATTGATTGTTGTTAAAATGAAATTGAGCCAAGTGTTGACTAGGACCTTGATGCTTTTGATGAAGACTAATTAATATTTGATTGTAATTTGAATTTTCATTGTGTAATGACATTTTGAGACTCGAGTATTTACATTTTGCAAATTATAAATATGAAGTATTTAAATATTCTATTTATTGGGAATTATGTTTATGTCTTATGAGTATCATTGTTCTTATAATTAAATTTATAATTTTGTATATATATTCCCATACTTGTACCCAAGGCAACAAAATTGTTGTACCGCCGTACCCATACCCATATCTAAACCCGTACTCGAACCAGCAACTTAGGTATTTTGTAACCTCTAGAGTCTAGAGGATAAGCTAGATGTGTGGATGATGGTCCTACAAAGCTTGATGTGGTAGATCTTTCATAATCATCTCGTTATTTCCCTTCACCTTCTCTAATTTCCATGATTTCAACAACATTACAACTAGGCTGCAATGTTTCATAATCTTCCATTTTCCAAAGTTTTCCAATGGAAAAGACCTCAAAGGGAGTTGGTTTCATCCTTTAAGCAAGATGTAAAATCCAAAACCCCTTCATCGTTCGTCTCTATAGTACCTTAGTTTCCACTTACCAAGTGTTCTTCAAAATCTAAATATAATGACCCTTCAAATAAAGTTACCTCTTCAATCACTACCTAATTCTTCAAATCTATTATATACTTCCGATCATTATTTTCAATAGAGAATAAATTATTTTTCCAATTATGGTCAGCTTTAGCTGTTATCAACCAACTGCAACCTAATAATTCATCATAGACCTTCTTCTTGAAAGAAATGACTGCAAAATTCCTAATAAAGGGTTAGGTGCCAATGATTATCTTTTGTGACATGAGGATTACCAGCACCTTTATACTGTACTAATTTGCTCCTGCTAATTGGGAGGTTGGTAGCCAACTAGTGTGCTTCCCAAGACTCACCCAAGTCTCTTAGAAAAACACATTCACGTCAAATCTGACATTGACAATGGTATTTGTGAGTTTAGCCATATGCACGACTATTGGGCATCAAGGTAGGTTCTTCAACAAGAGAACAAGGTCAATCACTTGATCACCTAAGAAAGCCAGATTCATTATTGGTTCCTTATTTTGCTTCATACTCTTCCCCTCACTTGACATTGTGCCATCTAACACTAGGTGTGCATGTGTACTCTATGTTTGAACCAAAAAATTTTACATTAGACATTCTGAAATACTATGCAATAAAACTATTGCCTTTAGAGGTATAGTGGATGGAAAGACTTGCCTTGCAATCATATGTGACTACCACTTTTCTTCAATCATTTCTCCCCCAACTTTTGCTCTTGTCTTCACCAATCTTTCCTTCTTTGTAGGTCCAAACAGTCAACTCTTTTTGTTTGCAATCTAGTAATTGCCATTACCTCATTTCCAACCATATTGACATTGGCTTGTTTGAGGCTGTTCCAAGTACCATGGTCTATAAGTCCAAACCATTGGCATAGAAGTCCTGCATTCCTTTGATTAGTACAGCAATCTCTTGCAAAATAACCCCACTTATTACACTTTGGCATTGTACAAGTGGTCTACCTTGGCCATGATACTAGATCTAGCTTTCACTTCCACACATGTTCTAGAATCTATTATATACTTGGTTTTAGTATCTGCCAAATGAAAAACTTGTAGATGCACTAGGAGATGCACCCTAATTCTTTTGTTGCTTTACCGATATGGTAGGTGGTATTGATGGCTCTCCTTTAGCTAAAAGCACTTGGGCCCTCTTATAGTGACAGTCCTTATCAACTTGACCCACGACTTGGAAAATTTCACAAATGATCCACTTCAAATAATTGAACTAGTATGACCTTGTGTTTGTAGACTTGTAGTTTGTGCACTAAAGGTCTCTTCCTTTTTCTTTGGTGTCCATCTCATTCATCATACTGAGCATGTTCCTCCAAAGATCTTGAACAATTCTTGTTTCACTATTGCTTGATCCAAAACCATCATCTTCACTCTTTTTTGAGGGCCAAGATGTCTTGTTTTCACTTTCAATGTTGATTACACAGTTATATGCATCTTCATAAGATAGTGGGACTACCTTCATCATCCTTCAAAACAAAGGTATCAACCCTTCAATGAACCACCACTTCTTTAGAAAATCCATTGTTTCTTTCTTAAGTTTGAGCAATAGTTCTTTAAGCCTCTTATTGTACACTCACACATTCTCATGTTTACCCTGACAAGTATCATAAATCTTTGTGGCATTCTTATTGTTATCCCTCAAAGTCTACTTTCTTTCTTGAATACCTTCCTAAGCCTTTACCATGTGGCTTTCTCAAGAATTAGGATATCATATACCAATATATCACCACTCCTCAAAGTGTAGTTGGAAAGCATCTCAATCAATGTTGTTGGTATGTCTGCTCATTGGCAGTCCGAATGGCAATACATGTCCTACAATGTCAAATAGGATCATCAGATCCATCACCAGTAAATTTTGGCAAATTTTGTTTCTTAGAAGATGGAGCGAACAGTTAAGCCATGGGATTTGTTTGAGGTGACCCTCCAAATACAATCCTCCTATGGAAGGTCTATGTTGGAAATTCCTCAACATTATCAACCATGTACCTATACTCAACCCTTCCTTCAGTAATGATACATACATGTACCAGTACTCAACCCTTCCTTCAGTAATGATACATACATTGTCTTGGTTGACTTCAAGTTGCCTATTAGTGTTACTCCCTCCCCGCTAGTGGTTTAGAGTACCTTGGCATTATTGGTTGTGGATATTAAATTATTAATTTTTGCATCCCTCAAATATTTGTTTCATTTGGAGCTTGTTCTTCTTATGTGAAGGAATTAATGTTGAACTCCCCTCCAAATTCAAGACTTTCTAAAAGGGAGGACTCCATCAAGTCTTCTATCAAATCCACATACTCTGTCAGACTTGCCAACCTTACTTGATTGGCAAGATCAACACTTTATTCCTCTAGAAGAGGCAATTGTTGAACAATCTCCACCAATTGACACTTGTAAACAATGTACAATTTTCCACTACCAGCTAAACTCTTCCTTGATTTCAACGTTGGCTTCAGCTCCTACTCACACTTTGCCTTCAGCTTTCACTTTGGCTTTGGTTTCAAATAACTTCCCATACTTGTGGCCTTGATTTCCTGGATGAGGCCACCTCTTACAGCCCTTGTCTTCTTTCTTGTTGTCCTAGTAAGTAGATTGATTGTTGAATAGTTTAGTCCAACCCCTCATTAGGTTGTCCCTTCTTCTATCCTTTATTCAAGATCAATGGCATTTACTTCCTTCCAATTGGACATTGCTCCTCTAATTTTTCTTCTCCCTCATTATGAAGCATTGCCTCATATTGTTGTAAGATTTGATGTCCTTGTACTTCACAGTCACATTTGGCACAAGGGTCTTGAACTATAATATAGTGCAAGGAATCTAAGTAGGTGAATAAGCAATGTGTCAACTTCTTTTGTTACCACCAAATTGTCCCATATCATGTCTTGGAGTACATGATATCTTTCATATTCTTCTTGAATGTGTTCTTACACAAATAGATATTACAAATACCTAAAGTCTCTCATGAGATCATTTCCTCATTCTCAGTTCGTTTCAACTACTTCTTCAATCGGTTGACCCATTTATGTTGGCATCATCATCAATGCGTATTGTTGATTCATGTTTCGTCTAAGCCACTTTTGATGATCCAATTTTATACAAAGGCAATGGTACCACATGTTTATTGCTTGCTAGACTACCAATTGAAATATAGAGATAAAGAACAACACATACAAGATTGAATGTATGAGAATAACACAATAAATGCTTTATTGAGGGTAGTGCTTGACTACAATGAATGACAATCATGGAGGACCATCCATGGATCCATCCCCTTGCATGACTATGGCAATTATATTTAGAGGGCCCAACCATTGTTATTTAGACCACAACCATTGGTAACCACTAATAAATATATATTAACATACTACCCAAAGCCAACAATGAACTAACAAAATAGGTCAGCTTCACAATTACTAACAAATTATAACAAGTTCTAATTATGTTAGCTACTACTTTTAGGGAGAAACAACAAAGAGAATGAACTTACAAAATGGACACCTTTAGGGGTTTGCATTCTTGACCCATATTATGAATTTAATTAAAAAGAAAAAAATGCAAAAAACATAATCTAGCTCGATGTCACTTGCCTGATTACCATAAACAGATATAAGTTGAATGCTAAGAATCTCAAGCTTGTACAATGATGAATTAATTGAGTCACCGTCACTTTCTGATCCCAGAGTCCAAGTTTCTTCAGTTTCAGGTACTATCATGGACATTAAGTCAGGATCATCAGCACTCAGACCACTATTGGTAACATCTTCATATCCTGAATCAGAAATATTTTCCAATTTAAAAACACTTTGATTTTCTGATTGTATTTTTCCTTCTCCTTTGTCATAAAGTGCATTTGGTTCTCCATTTCCATTGCTGAACTGATCTGCAATCACGAAGGAAGATTTGATATCTATTAAGAAGACAGAAACCATCTGATAAACTGTGCCATCAATATTCCCTTATCCTGAAGAAAATCTATTTTTTTATTAGTAGCTTCCAATTGTGTCTTCATTATCATGAATTTATAAAAGAACTAACCAATTTCTTCTGTATAATTGTCATCTCCACTTGAGTAATCTTTACCATATAAAAACCTCTGTAAATAAGATTCTTCTTCCATTAGAGCAGGCCTTAGAAATCCAATAATTGCAACGCCATTACAGGGTCTGTCCATCTTTTCAGAGTAGTTAGTAGAAACCGCCTAAATAGAAGAAAGACATATAATATTTAGCAAAGATAATAATACTTCATTGAATAGAAAATCCAGTATTATCTGACAAAATTTTTATAAGAAACTCAAAAGTGTCTAGCTTTCAATTCCATTGATCCTTGATTCTAGTAACATAAGAAAGAAAATTGTTGATACAAACTTTCCAGAAGTAATAGCAAAGAGATTAAGTGCAACCCAGTAAAATCCATAAATGGCATCACCAATGGATAAAATAGCTGAACAAAGCTCCATCAAAACCAGGAAACATATATCTACATGTGGAGAGCAAAGATTCAGTGAGTTTCTGTAATGTTGGCCTTGCAGAATATGAATATACCAGTCAATATAGTCTGCTAAAAATGGCCATTATGCCTATCCTCGCCCCACTGGAATCAAATCTATTCAGGGAGATGGTATGCCTGTGCTCACCCCACTGGAACCAAATCTATTCAGGGAGATGTATTCCATAGAAAAGAAGCTTTTGCTTCTGATCTCTTAACCTGCTAGAGATGACTACCACACTCATTTTCTCAGTGCTGTCATTTAGTTGGAAGGTCCATTTTCCTGTCATTGTGGATGAGATTTCAACTTCTCTCTTTCATGATTTCAGAATATATTTTGTTAACTTGGATAAAGAAATAAGGTTACCCGCATATCAGCTAGAATCATTTGAACTCCAGCTGAATTGGAATTAAGCCTATTTTCATCTGTCTTCTCACTATTATGGTTTTGCAGATCTGAGGATCTAAGTTCTCACAAAAGACATAGGACTCACCACTTTCCTCCAGGATGGATCCGGATGCTAGTCTCTTTAATAGTTCTCATTTACTTCTTTGACATCTAGCTGTTATCTTAAATTTTGTGTACCCCTGTTTTATAATATTGATGTCCTATGCTTTATACTGTGTTAGCAACACGGATTTCAATGTAATATGATGTTTATAGCAGTCAATTTGTGTTTGATGCATTATTTAGATTTGTTGCTAACAGAGATTAAAAGACTAAGCTATTAAGCATGAATTTTTTTCTGTAATGGACATGGTTTATGATTTTATTTAATGAAAACACCGGAAGTGATTTTTTACTGTCGACATTTTTACCATGAAACTATATATGAATTTCTATGCATCTGTATGTAATACTAATATGGTTCATCAAGAACATAGGACTTTCACAGCCATCAAATTGAGTAAAAATATTTAAGAAAAACTGTAAAAAAATTTGCATCAATGTTTTGGATCACACTCCATGATCCATCATCAAGATATTTAAAAGATAAGTTGATCATAGGGTGTGATCCAAATGTTGATGCAAAATCTTCTACACTGTCTTTTCAAAAGCTTTTTACTCAATATGGTATGTTAAATGCCACTTTTGAATATGCTAGGATTAGTCATCATTGATCTCCTTCATACTTTACTAAGAAAATGTCAAAAACAGAAATAGCATGACCATGATAATCTCAGCCTAAAAACTTCATTTGGAAAATCTTAAGCTGTCCTAATAAAATAAAGGGAGACATTCAAGAGGACATGTTGACAGAACTTTAGGTTATAAATCTTCTTTTAGAATAGTATGATAAAGTATGATAAAGTTGATTATTCGTGAAAGAAGAATGTTTTGCAGTCACTAAAAGGGACCATGGAAATAATGTTTTAGAAAGGCTTTGTGACTTAGTGTATATTCTTCTTTTTTTAAATAAGGGCAAATAGATTATATATTAAGAAAGATTACAAACTTTCTGAATGTAGCTGCATGGCCAAACATTCTGATAGAAGAGCAGACACAAAGAAGTGCACCTGAAGAGCAAGGAAAGAGCTCGCAGAAGGCTACAGAACTGGTAAGAAGATAACTAAAATAGGAAGTACCAAAGCAAGTAGAAGATATGCTCTCAACATGTGTAGTAAGAGTGACTATTCAAAGAGTATAACCAAAGTGAAGCAACTACAAAATGTAAACTGAAAACAGTAAATATTGCAGAAGAGTCATTCAGTGATGAGCTTGGCAGCATTGTTTGTTTGAATTTCACCAGATCCTCAGCTAGAAACAGTCACCGGCTCTTTACTAGAGCAACTTGTTGACTCATTTGCATAGGATTCAGGCTCAGGGCAATCCAGGTGCTAGATTTTCTCTTTTCTTGTTGGTTGGACTGGAAAACCCCCATATTAGGCTTTTTCAATGGGGACATGATGAAATCTATTTCTTGAAAAAATCCAACATATTTTTTCTTGGAAAGATCCTTCTAGAGAACCTCTTCCACAATTGAAACTTGGTGTTGTTGATAACACAGACAAGCAACTAAAAGCCATTAGATGAAGTATGTACTATGTAGTTTTGCAGAGTGGGCAGATTGAGGCCATTAGCCTTGATCTCCATCATCAGACCGCAAATAGTGTTTTCCAATCTTTCTATAGTCATGAACGTAGCATTGTGGACTTACAAGAGGTTAGGCAGATCTTGTTGTGGCTGAGCTTGAGTGTTAGATCTGACCAGGGCTGCATTGTACTGTGGTTTTAGGAAGGCAAGCAGAGAGCACATTGCATGGTGTTACCACTTCTGAATGCTTGCTTGTGGTTGTGTGTGGATGGAAGGGAAAATGGAGGTTTTATAGAGCATAAATCACTTTTTTTTAGTCTAAATCACGTCATGACCCAAAGTTGAGATTTTCACAAAAAATTGCCAAATTTTGGCAAGCTACCATGATAAAAATTGGAGATTTTTTTCAAAATCTCAAGAAAATAAAACTAGAGATAGAGAATTTTGGAGGCTCTACAACTACAAGGCATGAATCCCAAGGAACCCTTGTCGATGGCCGTACGCCATCAGGCAGTTTGAGTTCTCTCCTCTCTCGCCCTCCTCTTGCCCTAGTGTTTTTCTTTCGTTTACATGCCTTGTGTATCTGTCATCATTATCAGGTGTGGTGTGCAATGTTCTTTATCTCTCTCGCCCCTGGCTCCCACGTGGGTGGGGGCTAGGGCTTTTTTATTCTAACACCCGTAGGTCTCGGCCCGTTCTCCATCGTCCCAACTGCTAAAGGCGGATGTACGCTTGGAGATATGGCTGATTCGACCCATCATGGAGAGGAACCCCCGGGGTCTGAAGAAACATTCTCCTCCACCAAGATTTTGGAAAACATGGGGAGTAAGCCACAATTGTTTAAAGACATAGTTGCAGGCGAAAATAAGATTACTATTCCTCAAACTACCGACTTCATCAACGTGAAGGATGGGGCCGTGTATGAGGATCTGCAACCCAATGGAGAAGGTAAGCGCCCTTCCAAATGCCTAAAAAGAGCTCTGTTAATTCCTAATGATGATATGGCTGAAACAATGAAAAGTGAGGAATGTAGACTAAAAAATATCGTAGTATTCTTCTCGGCCCTAGATATTAATAAATTCCCTTCGAGGAAATTTTTTGATAACTGGATAATTAATGTTTGGAATAAAAAGCTTGGAATTCAAAAAACCTTCTGTAGATTAATTAAAAAAGGTCTATTCTTAATGGTGTTTAAAACCAAAGAAATGCAAGAAACTGTTATATGGAAAGAATTTTGGTCTGTAGGACAATCGGCTTTCAGGGCCATCCCATGGTCCATGAACCTGCTCTATGATGAGGTGGCGGCCCTAGCCTACCCAAGATGGGTCACTCTAAAAAATCTCCCGCTTCTTCTTTGGTCGTTCATCCCCCGCATTGTTGCTCAATTTGGCAAGGTTCTAAGGATCAAAGATACCAAAAACCCTCTTCCTCATATGGACGCTAGGGTCCTTGTGTCCATTGCGCCCGAGGTTGACATCCCGGAAGAGATTGAGGTTGAAACGGATTTGACTATCATGACCTATAAGATTGAACTCCTAGGGGATCTAAATGTGTGCTTTCTCTATAAAAAGGAGGGGCATTTGAGGAAAAACTATCCTATTCTCCGAGAGCGGGGGCAAACTAAACCCAAGAGGGAACCCCTAGAAAACCCTATATCCCCGTCGCCGCCACCGGCGGTTGGTTCTTTCTTAAAGGAGAAGATGGGTACCTGTGATCCTTTGGGGAAGGCTTCCGAGGAGGGTCTTGAAGGTATGGCTATGGATACGATTGTTGTTTGTATGATGGATAGTTGTTCTGGTGATATTAACGTAAAGGACGCTACCTCTCTTGAACTCTCCCCTGAAGAGGAAGACCTCATTTCAGGAAATGGCCTGCTCTTCGAAAAAGCCACCGAAGTTGACAAGCCCTTGGAAGTCTTCTCCAAAGACACAGCCCTAGATCTCCAAAATAGCGCTCCAATTGAAACAATCTACCCGGAGACTGGGAGTGGGAAGCCCAGGGGTGAAGAATTGCCAAGGCCCTGCAGTAGGAAAAATGCACAAGAACTGGTCATGGAATCAATTAGGAAAACAATTAAAGAAAATAAAAAATCTAAAAAATGTTAAGGGTTTGGGGAAGACTTCTGAGGAGGCTGTCAGCCCAAACTGCCAAAACAGTCTTTGTTGCTCAACCGATTTGGAGGACTCTACCCAAGGCCATCTTGACAAACAAGGAAAGGAAAATAACAGTGACAAGGACAAAGACATCAATAACCATGAATCCCTAAGTCAAGCTAATCCCACCGACTGTGACGGTGAAAACCCAACCGGCAGCAATAAAAATATGATAATGGAAAATCATGATATTAACCCATCTAATGATTGGGCAAGCTCTAATAACAGCAATAGTAAATCCTTGAGTAAGAATCTAAATACTCCCCTTGATCTTGAAAACCTGAGGGCTATTGATTATGTTGTAAGTGTTCCACCAACCTTGACCCAAGGGGAGGGAGATAAAACCATTGGATTAGACTTCTCTATCGATCAAGGAAAAATGGGGGAATTAAAATAGATCCTCAATCAAAATTGGAATCCTACAGGGGATAGAGAGATTGTAGGATACAGTGAGGCTGCACTAGAGGTAGATCCCCAGAAGGTGGCTAATGCAAACTATGGTAAAGAGAGAATCCTATGTTAAAATAATGTTGGGACAAAAGAAAAGAGGGAGGAGAAAGAAGATAAAAGATGAAAGTGTGCCATACCTCAAAGGCAACACTAATAAAAAAGAGCTGCCTAGATGCTTTGAGACATTTAGGAATATAGAAGATGAAACCTAAGACATGGAAGTTGATGACGCTTAACTATATCTCCTGGAACATTAGGGGTCTGGAATCACCTAATAGAAAATATAGTGTAAGGAGGCTCCTCTGGCAAGAAAAAGCCAAAGATATTGTAATGCTGCAAGAAGTGAAAGCGGTTGGTTACACCCTTCAAACCAACCTAAGATTTATATGGAAGGATGCCATTAGTTTCACCACCAATCATGAGAAAGGCAAGGGGGGCTGTGCCATCCTTGTAGCCAATAATTGGGGCAAATGGGTCAAAAATCATGGAACATCCCCATGTAATAGAGCGAGATGGATCCATTTTGAGAAGGAAGGTAAAGAGTTTGGAATTTGCGCCGTCTATGTCCCAAATGACTATAGACAAAGATGCCAGCTATGGGATTGGCTAAGTAAACTCCAGAAGATCCCATGGATCCTGGGGGGGGACTTCAATATGATTGAAAACGTATAAGATAAAATTGGTGGAGCCGACATGGGGTGGAAAGGAAATGAGAGATATTTCTAGTTTAAACTTAAAAATAACCTCAAGCTACTGGATCCACTATAAGGCACAAAAAAAGAAAAGAATGGCATATGGTATCCCTGGTGCAATGCGCAAGTAGGAAATAAGAGAATCTACTACAAATTGGATAGATTCTATGCTAACAAAGAATACTTTCATTTTGATCAGCTTGAAAAGGATGGGAGAAGGGTGAGAACCAGGCCTTGGACCCTCTCAGACCATCACCCTATAAGTTCCAAAATCTCCATCAATGAGGAGGATGTGAGACCCCCCAAAACGACTCCCAAATTCAGTCTAAACTCTAGCCTCCTACACTCTGATGACAGCAACTGTGCAATTTTCACCCTAAGAGAAATCAACAAAGGACTACATGCAGACAAAAACCCCATCGAAAGATGGAACATCAATGTCAAGGGATGGCAAAATACCTTCCAATGCATAGGGGAAAAGAAGGCTAAAGATAGAAGAAGAGTCGAAAGCCAGCTTCAAAGGGCTCTTCTTGAGACTGAAAATAAGATCCAAAACTCGACTATGGATGAACAACTTAATAAAGAATTAATTGACATCAAAGGACGACTTAGAAAAGTGCAAAACTATAAAGATCAAGGCCTAAAGAAAAGAGCAAGGATGAACTAGGTTGCTCAAGGGGATAGAGGATCTAAATTCTTCTTCCGATGCCTAAAATCTAAAGAAGCCAAAGAAAGAATTGGGGCTATTTGGGATGAAGGAGCTATGGCAAAGGATCAGCAAGAAGTTAAGGCCAAATTTCACCAGTTCTATGTGAATCTTTTTACTGCAGAATGTATGGGTCCTCAGGGGGTCAAGGCAAGAGAGCAATGCAAAAAAATTCTGCAAGAAAAAATATCAAAGGAAGAATGGAGAAACTGAACCAACAAATCTCAAGAGAAGAGATAGTAAATGCCATCTTATCAATGAAAAATGAAAAGTCTCCCAGGGCAGATGGGTTACCAGCAGAATTTTACAAGAGGAATATTGAGTGGATTGGAGAAGACCTCCTCCAGGTGTACAATGAGGCCATCAAGAGAGGCTCTCTTGGTAAAGAAATAAACTATGGGATCATTAAACTAATCCCTAAAGAAGGAGATAAAACCCTCCTTAAGAATTGGAGACCTATAACTCTTTTAAATACATCCTATAAGATCCTTGCCAAACTAAGAGCTAGAAGAATTGAGGGAATCCTCCCAAGGTTGATCAATAACACCCAAACAGGCTTTATAAAAGGAAGGTATATATTAGAAAACCTGATTGTAAGAGACCTGGTGTCTCTAAACCCCGAATTATGATAATTAATGAAGGTTTGTTGAGTCTTGAGGGTTTGTGGTTTGTTTCAATGATTTTTGCATATAAAGGGTTTGCTGGTTTTTAAATTAAAATGATGCCAGATAATGAAAATACAATAAAATACACTAATATCTATGCACAATCAACACCAATGAGCTGCAAACACCTTTCTATTAACCAATGAATTATTACAATGTAAAAAGGCATACATGCATATTAAAAAGCAGCTGATTATTTATTCTGTGAACCTGGTTTTATTTGCAGCCATGATGAATTTGTATGGCCAGCTTGAAATAACAATTTCTCCTTCTGTTTTTTGCTTGAAACCACCTTATTCAATCTAGGTGCCCCTTATGCAACCATCAAGAAGCTGACAAGAGAGGCGTTTTTTGCCTTGAAGGAAAAACACGTCCTTGCTGGGTTGTACGGCCCTTTCACACAACAGATTGTACGGCCTCCTTACAGCAAAGTACGGCCAAAGAATAAAGGAGAAACTGATGAAAAATGAAGGCAAGTGATGGCACCAATCTGCAATCGATTCTTTCTCTGAAACCCCTATTGATTCCTCTCAATGAAGCACGAATTTGACCTCTGTAATGAAGCCAACCATTAGCAAACTTTAGCTGATCTTTCACAACTTCAGAATGCTGATCTGTGAAGAGTTGACGTTCTCCACAGCCTGTAGATTGCTGAAACTTGACAGAAACCCTTGGTTTCTCACAAATCCCAAAGCTCTCACAAAAAGACAAAAGTTGAATAATCATTTTCATGAGTTCGATTTTGTCTTGAGAGACTTTATAACCTTCAAGAAGCTCAACCCCCTCCAAAAAGCACATTAAATGATAAATTAAATGATATTTAATTTCCCCTTTGTGACTTAGGAAAAATTAACATTAAATGGGTGTCCCTCTTTAATGAGTAATAAATACTCATTTAATAATATAAGCACCCCTTTATTATAAAGTTATTAATACTTTATAATATTTCATTTAATTAATAATTCATTATTTGACTTTATAATATAAAGTCACAATAATAATTATTTTAATTATCATTAAATACTCAAATATTCTTTGTTTGCTCATCCAACTGCCAAACTGGGTCGAGTCTGAGAAAACCACTGAACCAGGTGCCTTGCCAGAAATAGTAAACCCTGACAACCTGACTTACTATAAATAGTAAGTGTCTAAATACCACTCTGTGAGCATCTACAAAGGCCCAAACCTGAATCAGAAAGTGAAGTGTTGTCTCTAACCACCGAGTAACTGCCATAAAGGACCCTCTACCCATAACTGTTAGCCTATGAGGATCAAAATAATAGGCTCACTCCTCAACAAACAATGTCAGTTAAAAAGGGGACATTACACTGATCACGAGCTGGGAAGCCATGGAGTGGAGCGAGAACTCTAATTAGAAGGTGGGTATGCTTCTAATAGATTTTGAGAAGGCATACGATAGAATTGAGTGGCCTTTCATCATTATGGTTCTCGAGGCCTATGGCTTCCCTGAAAACTTCATCCAAATGATAAGGACCCTTATGATGGAGGCCAAAGCACAAGTAGATGTCAATGGTGAATCAACTGAAGATATCCACCTACAGAGGTCCATAAGGCAAGGATGCCCCCTTGCCCCCTCACTCTTTGTTATAGCAGCGGATGCACTTTATTACATCCTAAGGGACCAATCTTTGAGCCCATAAGTCCAGGGGTTGATGCTACCGAATGAAGAAGAATTGATTAATGTTCAATTTGTTGATGACACCTCCCTGTTTGTAAATTTGGACCAAGAGAACTTTGCAAATCTAATGAAGAAAATGGAACTATTCAGCCAAGCTGCAGGAGCAAGGATCTCAAAAGGGAAATTAGTATTGCTCTCCTGGGATAATAGCCAACCGGAGTGGCTAAAAGATCACGAATTCCAATGGGGTGGCCCCAGCAAAATAGTAAAATACTTGGGCATCCCCTTTGCCATTAACCCAAACTTAAGAGAGATGTGGGAATGGTTGAAGGCCAAAATTGGGAAGAAACTGGACAGCTGGAATAAGCAGTACCTTTCATTAGCAGGCAGGGTTCAAGTTTGCCAGAAAATCCTTTCTTCATACAATATTTATTATGCCTCTGTCTGGTTCTTCACCAGCTATCAAGTTGAAGAGATCCAAAAGAAGATAAGACAATTCCTTTGGTTAGATGGGAAAGGGCATAGGAAAAGGCACTCGGTCAAATGGGGGTTGTGTTGTAATGAAAAGCAAAAGGGTTGTATGGGCCTTAAAGACCTAAACAAGCAAGGAATTGCTCTGGTTGTTAAATGGATTTGCAAAATTCTAAAAGGGACAGAGCCTTGGAAAGTCTTGGTTAGAAATAATATTAAAAGTGCGGTTCCAAGAAAAGCCAAAGCATGGAAGAATCTGCATATAAGCGACCTCATGTTTGGACTATTTTCTGTATCCCCTATAGGGTCAAATGTATTCCTCAGCCTGTGGAAAGCTTGGGAAATGTGCAGGGAGGCCCTAAAAAACCAATACCGATTGGAGGAGGAACTTACCTCTTTCTTACCCCTGAGGTCAATATGGTGGAACACTTACCATAATAATAAGCCCCTTGCTCTCCTTCAAGGCTGCTCAGCCAAAGATTGGAATAAGAAAGGCATTTCCACCTTTCAGAACATAGTTAATAGGAATGGGGACCTTCTAACCTAGAATTAGCTCAACGAGAATTTTAATCTCCCCCAAACCCAAATAAGAACCTATGAAAGGCTCAAGCAGATTAAGCCCAACATTCTTAATAAATGTAGTAAAATCCTCAATAACTCCTTGAATGATGATTAGCTTCAAAATGATAAATTGCTTAAGATAAAAGCGAAGGAAATTTACAGCTTGGTGGCACACCCCCCCACCCCAAGCTTGCAGAGCAATTGAATAATTATTGGATGTTAAATGCTAACACTGTTGAATGGAACAGGATATTTTCAAGGACATGGAGTAACTTCTTGGAACCAAAAAAATCAAGTTTTAAATGGATGTTGCTATTGCAAAAATTGCCTGATTTTGATGGTAAAGCTCAAAATAACATCTGTGAGATTTGTAAGCAAAGTGAAAATTTCTCTCATCCTTCCTTTGAATGTTTTTTTGCTAAAGAGGTATGGAATCTTTTCAAAATTGATTTATCCAATAGCAGGAAACAAGAGATAATTGTTGGAGAAATAGATGGTTTAAGTAAAGGCAATAATATTTACTGGCTAATTTTAACGACTGAAATTTTATGGTTCTTATGGAAAGCTAGGAACTCAAAGAAATACCAGGGCATTAGGAGAGCACTTACCGAGTCTAATAGAAGACTCATCATCTATAATGTTTTCTCGCAGGTAAACATCACTGTAGAAGTTGCCAAGCCCAAGCACTAGGAGCTAATGAAGAAAGGGAAGCTAGAAATCTCAAAAGAGGAAGTTGTCTATGCGAATCAATGGCTATTCATGAACCCGGATCTGAGGAGGATTGTAGGAACTCTAACAAGTTCTGCTCTAAAAACTCAAATTTGGCCTTCTAACATTCCGTCAAGTAGTTGGCATGCAAGGTTTGAGTTCTGATTTTCTGAGTGTATATGTGTTTGTTTTGTTTGCTTTTGAATGATTCCCAATTTTCAGAACATATACCAATACATAGAAATGATAACCAATATCGTGCGTAAACAGATAATGAACATTCAACCCTTCAAAATGATTTTATTGCCACTACATCAGGTTTGATAACAACTTTCCAATGTAGCTATACAACAAATGCACATTTCACAAACATATAGCATGCAATCTCCTTCCACTTATTTTATTGACTGTAAATGCAGCTTATTACCATGTCAATTGAATCATATTGAACATAAAAGCACTGAGATTAATGCAATGATTAAGAAGACTTTTCATGACTCATGAAAGACTATAGCAGCACCGTTTACTCTCAGAACTTCAAAAGACAGTGATCAGATCTTAACATTCAGTTCTAATAGAACATTTCAACATATTCCCTATCTAATCGATACAAATACTGATATTCTCATTTCATGGCAGACTTAGGAATGTTCAGAAATACAAAAAGAATATATCAGATCAGACCCTTACCACTTAAAATGTATGACTGAAGGACTGATCTTTTCATGAAGAAGACTCACAGATTACCACAGTAGTTGTTGCTTAGATTTGCAGCAGATTATGCAGCTAAAGTCATCCACTATGCATAAGGAAATTTGTATTTAACTTTTTGATCTGGAAATGAACACTTGCCAATATGATTAGAGGCTCAAACTGCTGTAGAACAGGTTCCAGAACATGTGCATCCTCATACCAAACCTGTCCTTCTTCAGTCACCACTCTACAGGCTGAATTAAGCCTTCTAAACTCCAACGTAGTCTCAATCTAAAAACCCACAGCTGCATGTCACTGTAGCGATCACTGTACGTGGGTACTGTTCACGCCGCACTGTAGCACGACACTGTTCACGCGCACTGTAGCGCAGGTACTGTAGCAACACATTAAATAGCTTGAGACCTATTTGATAATGGCTGCCAATGAATAACTTAGGTTTGCAATAGATATACCTTTAAACTGCCTCAAACCCTGTGTTGATTTTTCACCTGTAAGCTCCAAATGGACTCCTGAATGAAGCCCTCTCAAGCAATAATATCAGCTGGTATTGCACAGCCTCAAAATTGCACTAACATTGAAGAGTTTTCGTTCTCCAATGCGGAAATGGCAGAAAACCCTAATTGGTTTCCTCTCCAAGCACGAACTCCAAAGACACAATTTAATATTCTCAAAAACATAATGAATTCGAATGCCTTTGATGCCCTTTTATAATTTCTCAAGAAGGTCGACCTCTTAAGCTGCTTTTAATCCTCTTTTGAAATCCACTTTAGGTTTTTAATAAAACTTTATAATATCTCTCTAACCTTGGGTGTCCAAAATAATAATATAAAAATGTACTTTAAGTGATTTAAATTGAGGGTCATGGCCTCATCGGAAATAAAGTACACTTTTAAATTATAATTTAACTTTATAATATTTAATTATCATTAAAGTACCTTTAATGATAATTAATCATTAATCATTTAATATTTTGCCCATCCAACCAAATAAGAGGTCAACACTGCATCTGAGACCTGTTCAGGTGCCTTACTAAATTTAGTAACCCTGACTCCCCTAAAATGATGACTTACTATAAATAGTAAGTATGAAGAACTGAGTCAAACGAAGGCCAAACTGAACCCATATTGAGCTTTGAAGGAGAAAAACACCCTGATTACTGCCACGAAGGACCCTCTAACTATCAGTGTTAGCCTACGAGGGTCAATTGATAGGCTAATCCTTACGAACTCTGATGCTCGGAAAATGGGGACATTACAGTCTGCCCTCCCTGAAATTGCTTGTCCCCAAGCAATCTCCACTGCAAAGAAACTCCAATCCTCGGGAGGCCCAAAAGAAGAACTGTGAAATGTCCCACATATCTCTAACTGACTTCTGTAGCATCCGCAAGAACACAACTGCACAAGCTATTCCTGGATCCCAAACCCAGAATGGAAGTCTGCCATGTCTAATACCCTCTGACTTCCTTTGTGCAAAGCTAATCTCAACTTCACCATGCTGGAAATGATGAAGTACACCCATGGGACCCATCCAATCTGCAACACTAACTCTGTCACCACCTGGATCCCAATACAATCTGAACTCACATCCATCTGTCATGTGAAGGTAAAAACATCTAGAAACATCTGCTACACCAAAACTCTCTCTGTCCTCTACAAAACCCTCATGGATGTGATAACTAACCAAGCCATCATGCCTATTTACACCATAGTAACCCTGTAACCATGTACCCGTATGAAAAATATGCGACATAGAAGTAGCAAGGCCTGTCGAATACATATCAGCATGATGGATAACTGACTGTTGTCCCTGCAAGTAATCCCCCACAAACAACTGAGTCGGGTACTTGTAGCCGCTAATCCCATCTTCTGAAGATGGTAACTCTGCACACAATAATGAATGACTCCCCTCGACTGCACCAAGAGAATCACCCTGTGCACAAGAATTGTGCATCGAATACGAATCATGTACAGGTGGATCAAAGAAAAAACTATAAGCACTTCTCACCGTGTACACCCCATTAAACTCCTCTGTGAGTCTTGTTTGGAATCGTGATGCACTGGAACAATCCCAAACATTACGATTATCACCCAACCCAAAACTAGTATCAAGAGTACGATCAGCTTCCAACTCGAAGAGTGGGTTATCATAGATCAAACCACCATCAAATTCAAATAATGGATTATTCACAAACTGCACAATCACTCCATACTGATCTGAATCATCCACCTCTGAATCGCTGGAATAATAAATTGAATCGTACTCCTGACTTGGCTCAACCAACTGCTGATCATAATCAACTGCATCGGAAAAAATTAGTGATTTGCTTCCAGGAGAGGGAAACAAATCAACATAAGAAGCAATCTCCCAACTGGATGAGACTCTGGATATCTTCTGTGAAGATGGACAAGTGTTGAGGGTTGTCACACAACTCTCTAGTGAATCAACAACCATGTCACAGGAACTATCAATAATCTGCCTTACATCACCTATCATGGGACTAATCTCAGGAGAACCTGGTGCAACGCATGGCTCACTGCAACTCTCAACCAGTGCACTCATCCCATCTATATTAACTGCACCTGTGACCGTGATGGATGTAACCACATCCTCAACATATCCCTCATTGCTATGAACCATGGGTGTATGCTCCTCACCAAAAGATGGTGAAGACTGTGCTAAACTCAACGCCACGGTAAGCTTCTCAATCTGTAATTGTGACTCTTGAAGGTCCAACTGGGCATTCTGCAATGAGTCCGTAGTCACCTCAAGCTCATGAGTGAGCTCTTCAACCCTTTCTTCCTTTCCTTTCAGTGCATCATAACATATACAATCCCACTCGAGAAGAAAGTCCCTATCAGCAAGTAACTGCAAATAATTACGTTTCATTAATCCAATAGCTTCTCGAAGTGCATGTATCACTGCAAGGGAAAAACCACTATCACCGTGCTCATTTGTCAAAGGAGTACTCCAACCGTAGGTAGCCAACATCTGACGAGCAACATCAAAATGCTCAAGGGTTGTGGCAATCATATTGTCATTCACCTGTAGTTGCCCAACCAAATGATGAGGATTTTGTAGCTTATGACCCCCATACAAGTTTTCCGGTTCACAATATGCACTATGATATGAAGTTGATTCGTCATCACTCACCTTATGATAAGCAGCATCATGTGTGCTTTCATCCATGCACACCTCAACATCTAAGGTACTGTTGCTTTGTACCTCAAAGGATGGCTCAACTGATAAGGTAGAAGTTGCTGGTATGACAGTATCTTCACACACTTCCACTCTCAAATTAACTGTACGCCTATCCAAAACACGATCCTGGGATTCCATATCAACATATGAATCTTCTGGCTTGTTTTCAAAGGTCTGATCTGGAAAATCAGACTCACCATGACATGAATCCTCAACACCAAATGCATCACTAGTACCCAACTCTTGAGTCTCTTCATGTGACAACTCAATAGGATTACTTTGCACATGTGAAATCGCTGCTGTCTCATGCTCACGCGACGTTTCATCATCGCTGTCATAAAAATCAGAAGTAGCCTCCATAGTAGAAACTTCTTGAGTCACCTCTTGCAAGGACGATGTAGGTAAATCATTACCCAAAGCTGTGCTAGTGTTTTCTTGAATCAAATCAGCACGTCTATCAAATTCATCACATAAATTTCTGCATACTTCATAGGAATTTGAAGGTACCAAATCATTTTGATGAAGAGTTGTATCATCCTTATGTGTAGATTCTCTATCCTTTTCAGGTGTAAACAACCAATGAGCGATAGAGAGATATTTCTTCCTTGCAAACTCTGTCTTATGGCAAAGACTCGGGTGCAAATCCATGTAACTCATGAAAGGAAGTTCCTTCTTAATTTTTTGAGGAAGAGCGCTATACTCCTTAAACATGCTAATCACTTCTTCTTCTTTGTTTTGTGGTGTTCTGTCAATGGTAATCCTTTCTCTGGCCTCAGGTGGTACTGACTCCCACTCGTCGTTCGCTGCCCTAAGTGTACCAGCGAACAAACCCTCATGCTTCTCACCTGCAACAGCCTCATCGGGCTCCTGTCTCACAAATGTAGGCCTAGTAGGCCTATTTGCTGTCCGTGAAGCTGTCCTAGGAGCTCTCCGTGATCCTGCATCACTCCTGTCGTCGTCACGATGTGGTGACGGTCTCCTCGGAGTACCCAATCTCTGAAGTGCAACTGCCAACTGCTGTAATACACCATTTGACTGCCGTTGACCTGCACGTAGATCTCTGAGTGCATGCAAGACCTCTGCATCGTCCTGATCTTTGTGGTTATGAGGAATCTCTGTTCTACGAATATTTGTTCTGTCAGCCATGTTTTCCGGCTGCCGGATCGAACCCTGTTGCCTGTCAACCAAGGCTCGCCTGCTTGTGTAATACCTGTGAGGCCCAATCTGTACTGGCTGCATAAGACTGCTAAACCCTCAGGATGGCAGGATTTAGCTCTGATACCACTGTAGGAACTCTAACAAGTTCTGCTCTAAAAACTCAAATTTGGCCTTCTAACATTCCGTCAAGTAGTTGGCATGCAAGGTTTGAGTTCTGATTTTCTGAGTGTATATGTGTTTGTTTTGTTTGCTTTTGAATGATTCCCAATTTTCAGAACATATACCAATACATAGAAATGATAACCAATATCGTGCGTAAACAGATAATGAACATTCAACCCTTCAAAATGATTTTATTGCCACTACATCAGGTTTGATAACAACTTTCCAATGTAGCTATACAACAAATGCACATTTCACAAACATATAGCATGCAATCTCCTTCCACTTATTTTATTGACTGTAAATGCAGCTTATTACCATGTCAATTGAATCATATTGAACATAAAAGCACTGAGATTAATGCAATGATTAAGAAGACTTTTCATGACTCATGAAAGACTATAGCAGCACCGTTTACTCTCAGAACTTCAAAAGACAGTGATCAGATCTTAACATTCAGTTCTAATAGAACATTTCAACATATTCCCTATCTAATCGATACAAATACTGATATTCTCATTTCATGGCAGACTTAGGAATGTTCAGAAATACAAAAAGAATATATCAGATCAGACCCTTACCACTTAAAATGTATGACTGAAGGACTGATCTTTTCATGAAGAAGACTCACAGATTACCACAGTAGTTGTTGCTTAGATTTGCAGCAGATTATGCAGCTAAAGTCATCCACTATGCATAAGGAAATTTGTATTTAACTTTTTGATCTGGAAATGAACACTTGCCAATATGATTAGAGGCTCAAACTGCTGTAGAACAGGTTCCAGAACATGTGCATCCTCATACCAAACCTGTCCTTCTTCAGTCACCACTCTACAGGCTGAATTAAGCCTTCTAAACTCCAACGTAGTCTCAATCTAAAAACCCACAGCTGCATGTCACTGTAGCGATCACTGTACGTGGGTACTGTTCACGCCGCACTGTAGCACGACACTGTTCACGCGCACTGTAGCGCAGGTACTGTAGCAACACATTAAATAGCTTGAGACCTATTTGATAATGGCTGCCAATGAATAACTTAGGTTTGCAATAGATATACCTTTAAACTGCCTCAAACCCTGTGTTGATTTTTCACCTGTAAGCTCCAAATGGACTCCTGAATGAAGCCCTCTCAAGCAATAATATCAGCTGGTATTGCACAGCCTCAAAATTGCACTAACATTGAAGAGTTTTCGTTCTCCAATGCGGAAATGGCAGAAAACCCTAATTGGTTTCCTCTCCAAGCACGAACTCCAAAGACACAATTTAATATTCTCAAAAACATAATGAATTCGAATGCCTTTGATGCCCTTTTATAATTTCTCAAGAAGGTCGACCTCTTAAGCTGCTTTTAATCCTCTTTTGAAATCCACTTTAGGTTTTTAATAAAACTTTATAATATCTGTTTAACCTTGGGTGTCCAAAATAATAATATAAAAATGTACTTTAAGTGATTTAAATTGAGGGTCATGGCCTCATCGGAAATAAAGTACACTTTTAAATTATAATTTAACTTTATAATATTTAATTATCATTAAAGTACCTTTAATGATAATTAATCATTAATCATTTAATATTTTGCCCATCCAACCAAATAAGAGGTCAACACTGCATCTGAGACCTGTTCAGGTGCCTTACTAAATTTAGTAACCCTGACTCCCCTAAAATGATGACTTACTATAAATAGTAAGTATGAAGAACTGAGTCAAACGAAGGCCAAACTGAACCCATATTGAGCTTTGAAGGAGAAAAACACCCTGATTACTGCCACGAAGGACCCTCTAACTATCAGTGTTAGCCTACGAGGGTCAATTGATAGGCTAATCCTTACGAACTCTGATGCTCGGAAAATGGGGACATTACAAGGATCGTTGGGGAGGACCATACCAGAGACCCATACCAGGAGCAATGCCCTTTTGCACGTCCAAGGAGTAAACAGACTGATAAACAGCTCTGCATAGCATAATGAAATCCTTTTGTTATTGTTTTCTGCCATGAATGATATACTGTAATACTGAAATCAAAATTCCCAGATTTGTAAAGATATAGAAATCAAGATAATCTCGCCCTGTATGGCAGCACTAGCTGAGTAGGACTATAACTCGGGATCTTTTTGCAATCCTATGTTTTTTTGTACTGATACAGTTTACAATCTTGAATATAAAAAAAAAATCTCAAGAAAAAAACCCAACAAATTTACTAGGTGAGTACTAGTGGGCCAGAAAAAGTCGCAAGTACTCAATGAGTTTGTGAATTATAATGAAGTCTATTTAACAAAGTTAATCACAATATTTTTATTTTTCTACCCTAATTTGGTTGGGTGACAAAGATGTGCTTGGAGTCCCAAACTAGTGATGCCTTCTAGCAATGAACATCAAGATATGCCCATTTGCTGGTCACGATATTCAGATGGATTACAATAATTATAATACCAACTACACAAGCATCAGTATTGTCCTTTCATCTTTTCTCTTGTGTTAAATGGTGAATTGCTTAGATTTTAAGGATGCGGTGTCAAGACTTTGTTCATGAATCATTGCATTCTCAGGAATTGACTTCTATTCATTATCTTTTCATCAAAAAATATTTCATCAACAAGATCAATAAAACTTTTGGGTCTACCTTATCTCCCATGGAAAAATGATGTGCATCTCCTACTTGAGAACTACATTTAAATATCAAAGGTCTAGTTAGCATCTTCCTTTAAATATCATGAGAAGATTGGCTATAAGAATAAAACATTTATTGCTCGATATCCATTGGAAAAGGAAATCAAATCATAGTCATATTTATTTGTTGATGCTCAAATGACTAATATGATTACCCTCTTTCTGAGATTGAAACCTCAAATCTACTATTTACTTGCTTCGACCATCTTTTGGCATGATCTTTGTAGCACTACATATGGAGTGCAATACACTTGTTATCAAATCCTTACTTCTATTAGTCTCAAAACACAGAAAATTTTGTAATGTCCCTATTTGGGAAATTCCTGATTTTACACCTACAAACAACATTAATCACTAAAAATTGATATTAATAATAATAAGTAACAGAATATTATCATAATATCCAAATCCCATACATCAAGGCATCATAATATTTAGATCAATAAATCATAGCACCATTAATTTGAATTAACACGTCATAGCATATTCCTTTAGCAAATCACATTGTGAATTCATTGGAAATGCTTGCAAACGACAATCTCAAGGTCAGTCATCCTCATACTGCGAGAGCATAGAAGGCGGGCCACCCTTCCATCCCTCGGTCCACCTTGGAGGCTGGTCATCCTCCTCGATCAAGCCCAAGAGCATGGAAGGCTGGTTGTCCATTCCACCTCTTGCCCCACAAGCATGGAAGGCTGGCCATCCATTCCATCTCTAGGTGGCGTGCTTGATAAGAGAATGAAGGTTGGTTGTCCTTTCACCTCTCGTGAACTCAAAAGGTTGGCCATCCTTCCTATTTGCAAGACACTTCACAAATTCAAGACAAATTTTTTAAGGAATTTGCTAGAATATTTCTAATAGAATACCTCTTGATGAAATGATAAATTTATTCTCAAAAGGCTGCCACCAATTATATTTCTGAATATTATTAATTGTTGTTCTCAATTTCTATTCCAAATTGATGTCTTAGATTTATCTTTCTACTTCTTGATTCATAATTTCTCCACAAGGAAATGATCTCCCTTTTATATCTTATTATTGAAGGAGTCACAACCTTTCATACTCGAAGGAGTCACAACCTTCCATATTAGGAGTCACAATCTTTCACATTAGGAGGAGTCACATAATATTTATTATTAATTGATTGATTGAATGATGTTATGGATGTCTTCTCAAATGAAATGCTCTCCCTTCCATATCCCAAGTTTGAGGGAGTCACACCTCTTCACTTCTATTGCCTTTGCAATAGTTACAAATCTTCATCGCTGTATTTGGAGAAAAATAATTTAATTTAAAAATAGTTAATTTGCTAACGTTGCTGTCTATTACTTGTAATCAGTCATAATTCTTCACAACTCCCTTTCCTTCTAGATCTACCTGCCTTATATACCTTTATACCTTATCTTGCTAAAGGGACACAACCCTTCACAAGTTGGTTCACCATTCTTAACAACTTAATCTTTATTTAATGCCTTTTTGGTGTAATATTAATTATCTTTATTCATTTCTTTTGAAACATAGGCTGCAGACATTTAGGAATAAAATGGGACATTACAAAGTTGCTTGTCAAGGTATGTTCCAATCCAATTCAAGCAGGAGGAATTTCAAAGCAATAAGGAAAGAAAATAACTTCAAGTCCAGACACCTGCTCCAAGGTGAGACTTCCAATACGGGTGAGAAGAAGAAATCAAAATCTCAAAGGAGCTCCAAGATCTAAGCTAGGAAGGAACAAGCGCAAAGGACAGAGTCATCAGCAAGGAAAATATTCTAAGGCAAGAACGTGGAGGAAAAACAAAGTGACCAAGGAAGACATCCAGCACGCTGAGGTGGCGCCTCGTCATCTTCCAACCAATCAAATTGTTTCAAATCAACATGCAACAACTTTCTATTTTATTGTTGGTTTATATTTAGCAGAAGGACAGGTGTCCTCAAATGTAATTCTCTCATTGGTCGAGAGGTAGTTGGTTGTGACAAACCTTAATTAGGGTTTTATTTTGTAATCTCGACCGTTAATCCTAAATCAATCTTGGCCATTGAATTGTAATTGGGGAGCCTATAAATTGAGCTCCCCCCTCATTTGTAAAGTGCGGAGACAGTGTATGAAATTGTTGCATTGAGACTATTTTTGATAATAAAAGCTCTTATGCATGATTTGATTTGAACCACTTTTATTGTCAAGTAGTAAGCAAGGTTGCATAACTTCTTCTACCATAGATTAGAGTTAGAATTAAATTAAGTAGAATTTGTTTTGAATATTGGTTAAGTGAATGCGAGATTGATTGTATAGATAAAATGGTGAAATATTGCTCATACTTTCTTCGAATGGATGATTTGCATTCGATGCGTAAAGTTAGCCTAAGCTTGTAATTGTGGAAGCTTAGCTTCGGTCTCAGTCGAGGCTTGAAAATTATAATCACACCCCTTGAAGATTGCACCCACTTTGCGTAGTTGTCCCAGGGAGGCGAAACAAAGCGTGGTTATTCCTTTCACCGAATCTTTACTGTCTCTTAAATTCTTAGGCGTAGAATAGATCCTCTAAACCCTTATCTTTTGCAATTTTTTTGAGATTCAAATTGAAAGTCCCAATTGAAGAAGCCTTTAATGATAAATCCGTCTAAGTCCCAAACTTGTGAAGAATTCTTTAACATAAGTCCCTTTGTGTATTACCAACAAATCACAACGCCCATTGAGCTTATCCACACGTCATGACCTGACAAAAGAAACCTTGGAATCGACATATGATCTTCTCGCAATCTTAGCATACGCGGTGGTTTTTCAAGAGAGGATAGAGTGTCTTTGGACATTTTATTTTGTGTGTTCGGTGGATGATAAAACGTACACCAACATAGAATTGGCGCTAGAAGGAGGGCTGAACATTAGGTTGTTTTCACAAGTAAGGAACTTCAGCTGGAAGGAACCAATATGAACTTTGGAATGCCAAATCAAAGATATGTTAGATCTCTTTTATGTCAAAAAATCCCAAAAAAGTAAAAAAGTCAGAAATGGGAAATCCAAAAGGATATTTCTCTATGGATGGGCATTTGTTCCATATTTCTTGTTGTCAGGACAGTCTCCTTGTGGATATCACTCAAATTCAAGAAAATTTGAATGCACAGTTGCATCCCAGGAATTTGTCTCAATATGTTTTGCCAAGGAGGTGCCGGATTCATGAAACGACCGAACATGATGAAATGAATTGCTTGACATTCCTCTCAAGGATAGAATTGGTCTTACAAGGAAAAAATTTCGTTTGGGATGTTCCCAAGCCAGGATTGTTGGATGTGGAACCTGATGATTATAGCATACCAGAAGTTATATATGAGGCCTTCACGAGGTACATACTCAGAATCCAAAATCAGATAAAACTGGGTAATGTTCAATTGAATGGTGTTATGCTCCCTCGTTGGTGTCGGATTCACAATGCATCTCATCCAGAATTCACTTGCACATCATGTGAAGAGGCTATCCACCATGCCAGATGTCACCTCGGATTACCAGAGTTACCATATGGATGCTTCAAGGACAAAGGGTGGATTGAATATGTCACGCAAACATTTTTAACACCAGATGAGGAATGTACCACAATGTCATCTAACAGCATGGAGAATAAGTCGCAGCAAGATAATGTGATCGAGTTTAGGGATCAAGTGGGTGAAGATACTCCAAGCATCATAACGCCAGAGGAGGCCATTGGAGTAAAGATCAAAGAAGCAATGGAATACATCCAAGCAAGAGGAACCACCCAAGGCAACTGTCAGTATACGAAAGTGAATGAATATAAAGAATTGCAAATTATTGAAGATCATCAAGAACTGGGAAAGGAGGACCTAGCTCAAAGTAGAGATGGTGTGACAAATTTCCAATGTTCATTCATCCAAGGAGGAAAACATGAAGGGGGAAGTGATTCCAGTGCACTTCAAGAAGGAGTAGTCCTTGATGAAGGAGTTTGTTCATGTACGCACAAGATGGAAGAAATGATAAGTGGCTTAAGGCAAGATAATATGTTTGACAATCAATGGGCTACCAAGATGGAAGCAAAATATGAAATACATCTTGCGTCGGCACTTGATCCATTGTTCACAATCATGGAGGGATTGCTTGATGAAATTGAAGCAAATGGAAGGCTACTTGACAAACAAGCAACTGAAGAACAATTCAGGTTGGGGCTTGATCCATTGTTAGGGATTCAAAAGGAGCCAGCACATGAAATATTCCAAATTTCCAAATGCCCTCTTGAATCGAATTTCTGCCCCACTCCACCTAGTTTAGATCGTGATGTTGATCTCCATGTTTCAGATGCAAGTGGTATGGTTCACCATAAACTTCGACCTCCTGATGAAGCAATGGATGATGAGCAAGAATTCATGTTTGCGAATGAAGACCACCAGGTTGTATCTTTCCCTACTGTTGACTACAAGGAATATCATTTTGATTATGGAGATTTAGGAAAGATAACTTGTTTATGGATTAATCATGGACCGGGTGAGTTGCCCCAGCTACTAATCTTTCCTGAAGTTTTTCTTGAGTTTCAGATTTGTCCGTTGAAAGAATATTTTTCCGAGTTTAAAGATAAGTTTGCAAAACTTCGCACTATGACCGTTGCTTTGTTGTTACTGCACATCCTAAGAAATCATGCTAGGAGTTGTATATACTTAGGTCTTTTTACTGTTGTTTGCTTAAAAAAAATTGTTTTTGTTTAGGAGTAGGTTTTCTTTCTCGGTTTGCTTTAGATTAGTTGCTTTGCTTTCTTAGTTTAGTTTGCTTGCCCATTTTGTTTTGCTTTCAATAAACGGGCTCCCATTTGTGAAGGATGTTGTATCTTAAGAACTCTAGCGTTTGTGCTAAACTATGTTCAGTCCATTTCTTGGATAAATATTTGTGGAAAATCTTTGAATCCTAGATTAATTGTTTCTAAAGTATCTTAAGGTTAAGGTTAGTACTTGACTGGAAAGGGAATCATCTATTGTGTCTTGACGCTAAGTCTTACAGTTATTATATCTTACACATTTAATGAATTCTCTGAGTCATTATGGTCTCTTAGGTGAAGTTGTTGGCTAAACTACGAAGAGTAATCAAAAGTCTTGCTTCAGCGCCACTATAATGCTCAAGCCCATGTGAGCTTCATTGCTTACAGGCCAAAGTGTGGAAATATATGAAAAGAAAAGAATATCAAAAAAGAATCAAGAAAAGAATAAAAATCAAAATACTTGGCTTTTGGGTGTGTGGACATCTCTACAGTATCTTAAGGTCCATTTCTTGGATAAATATTTGTGTAAAATCTTCAAATCCTAGATTAATTGTTTCTAAAGTATCTTAAGGTTAAGGTTAGTACTTGACTGGAAAGGGAATCATCTATTGTGTCTTGACGCTAAGTCTTACAGTTATTATATCTTACACATTTAATAAATTCTCTGAGTCATTATGGTCTCCTAGGTGAAGTTGTTGGCTAAACTACGAAGAGTAATCAAAAGTCTTGCTTCAACGCCACTATAATGCTCAAGCCCATGTGAGCTTCATTGCTTATAGGCCAAAGTGTGGAAATATATAAAAAGAAAAGAATATCAAAAAAAAATCAAGCAAAGAATAAAAATCAAAATACTTGGCTTTTGGGTGTGTGGACATCTCTACAGGTGTACAAAACAATCAGAACAATCAAAATAGTAAATCACCGAAAGTAGAGCAATCTCCCTGAGATTATAGAAGATAACCTCGCCGGGGCTATGGACGCTCGCTGGCAACGAGGCTCTATCCAAGGATGCTTTTGGAGTTAAGACAAAATGCACTAGAAAGCCATGATGGAATCAAAGAGCCATATTGTTCTTACGAGACGGAAATGAACGCATTTGCACACAACTGTAACTGCAGGATGAAAGGTCTTGATACAGTTTAGGATTTCTCTACGCTTTTGAGTACTCTTCTTAGTCAAGGGGTAAGTTAGTGAGAATTAATCTAAGATTTTGGGTTTGAAGTAAATTTTGTCTTTCAAATGTTCGGGAACATTTATTCAGGTTGGCGCTAGATGTTGTGACCTTTTCACACATCGCCCCATTGCAAATGGGGACCCCCTGTTTTCGCTTTTTGCCTTGGCGTCGCAACTGCTTATCACTTGTCTTTTTACAATGAGGTCATCATTTTGAGAGTTTCAAGTCAGTCTTTTGAGATTCATCCAAGCCAAGTTGATAATCCATGCTTGAATCAATGCCTAAACGTCACAGAAGTGTTCAAAAGGTCCGTGAGACGAAGATCCCCTGTGCTTTGGGCCAATTCTGACACTTCCTACTTTTTAGGGAATTTACTTTTTTGCTTTTTCGCTTTTACATTTTTGGCATTTTTGGACCAAACGGGGTTCCCTATTTTTTAGGGATTTTGCTTTTTCTATTTTTAGAAAGTCAACCCTGGTCAACGGGTCAACGTTTCCATCTTTAGAACGAAAAATCAACCAAAAAATCATTGAAAAATCAAAGTGAAAAATCAAAAAATAAAGCAAAAATCAGTCAAAAAGCATGCAAAAAAAATCACCAATCAATCAACCCAAAGGCATGAAATTTATGATAAATTTTGCCCAAGTCTGGAGAAATTCGCCCTTGCCATGGAGAATGTCCAGCCATTAACAAAGTCGGCCCTAGAAAGAAGGGAAGGTGAAGATGAAAAATTCGCCATCAAGAGGGAATGTCAAGCCATTAGCAAAGTCGGCTCTTATTTTGAGGGACATGGCATGAAGTTTTGGAAGTCCACCAAAAGATGGCATGAAGTTTTGGAAGTCGGCCCTAAATTTGAGGGACATGGCAAGGACCTCTTGAAGTCCGCCCAGCCTTAGATAAAACATGTCAAGCCTGCTCCAAAGTCCGCCCAAGCCTTGGCAAGGCATTTGTGAAGTCCGCCTAGCACAAAGAAGGGGAAAATTGAAAATTTTGGCTAAGTATTTGATGCCTTGGAAGGAAAATTCGAAATTTGTCTAAGTATGGAGGCCTAAGAAGAGGGAAAATGCGAATTTTGGCTAAGTATTTGATGCTTTAGAAGGAGAAATTGCGATTTTTGGCTAAGTATGAGAAGAAAGGTAAATGGAAAGGAAGCTAGAAAGTCCGCCATCAAGTGGAGATAAATGAGGGACATCCAAGCACATGTAAAGTCTGCCCTTGACTTGATAGAAGACGGCACAAAAGTCAGCAAGTCCGCCCCAGCCAAGATAAAGAAATGGCAAGCCTAACCCAAAGTCCGCCATGCCATGTCTTGGCTAGGATAATGTCCACCCACCCATGAGATAGTGGAAAAAGGGTTGAGAAAGTTTGCCTAGCTTACAGGAGGGTCCAAAATTTGCGTAAGTATGGACGCCTTTGAGGGAGAAAACTAAAAATTTGGCTAAGTATTAATGCCTTGAGAGAGAAAATTCTACAAAAATGGCTAGCTATTGACACCATGGGAGTAAAAAATTTATAAAAAAAAAAATGGTTAAGTGTCAAAGGAGTAATGGAAAGCACATGTTGAAATCCGCCTAGACATCAATGAAATATGGAAAGAAAGTTGTGAACTCCAGCCTAGATATGGAAAAGACAACTCCAAAGTCCACCCCAACCTTGAGAATGGATGGCAAATACATAAGGAAGTCCGCCATGCCAAAAGCAACATGGAAAGATATTTTGGAAGTCCGCCATGGAAGTGGAAAGAAACTTGTCAAGTCTGCCCAGGCTATCATGCCTTGGAAACAAATTCACAAAGTCCACCTTGGAGATATGGAAAATAGCACAAAGTTCTGGAAGTCCGACCTGACTTTGAAAAGGAAGAAGGCAAAACATTTTGGAAGTCCGCCAAGGAGTGGAAATACATGAAGAAACTCCGCCTTCAAGCTTGGAAAGAAAACTCCAAAGCCCGACCTTGGCAAGAAGACTTCAAAGATCGCCTAGACATCAAAGAGAACATGGAATAAAAGTTTCAAAGTCTGCCATGAAGATAAAGAAATTACAAGTGTTAACAAAATGGATGGGCGTCACAAGCAAGAAAAAGTCCGACTTACCTCTAGCAAGGAATGTCCAAACACAGGCAAAGTCCGACATGGCCTAAGAAAGAAAAATGTTTTAAGTGTTAGTAAAGTCCGCCCAAGGAGAAGAAATTCAGAAAATTGACTAAGTGTTGGAAGGAAAACAAGAGGAATAGAGAGGAAAAGTAAAGAGGAAGTGGATAAAATCCTTGTCCAAGGATGGAATTTGTCCTACATAGCCGGATTCAAAATTGAAGGCAAAGTCTGCAGGCAAAGTTCATTCGAGCATCGAGATGGCCAAAATCTTGACTAAATGTTGAATAGTTCGCGTGAAGGTGTTACAAAATGAACTTGAATAGCCAAAATTTGGCTAAGTATGGGAAATACTTCATAGAGAAAATTCCAAGCACAGAGGCATTCTTCTCCAAATTCAAGGCACTTGAAAGAATATTCCGACATCTTGAAGGGATTTCATCTACAATCCCAGACCTGTTGAAGCAATCAAGGCATCTTCTTGAGGGATTTCATCTCCTGAAGAATTAAAAACAAGCTTCCAATCAGAAACAAATGGTGACAAGAAGGGTGTTCCAAACAAATTTTCTTACTTAGACAATTTCTCGACACAAATTGGATAATTCAGAGAGGAAATCCAAAGGAATAACACCAATCCAATTCAAGCAGGTGGAATTTCAAAGCAATAAGGAAAGAAAATAACTTCAAGTCCAGACACCTGCTCCAAGGCGAGACTTCCAATACGGGTGAGAAGAAGAAATCAAAATCTCAAAGGAGCTCCAAGATCTAAGCTAGGAAGGAACAAGCGCAAAGGACAGAGTCATCGGCAAGGAAAATATTCTAAGGCAAGAACGTGGAGGAAAAACAAAGTGACCAAGGAAGACATCCAACACGCTGAGGTGGCGCCTTGTCATCTTCCAACCAATCAAATTGTTTCAAATCAACATGCAACAACTTTCTATTTTATTGTTGGTTTATATTTAGCAGAAGGACAGGTGTCCTCAAATGTAATTTTCTCATTGGTCGAGAGGTAGTTGGTTGTGACAAACCCTTAATTAGGTTTTATTTTGTAATCTCGACCGTTAATCCTAAATCAATCTTGGCCATTGAATTGTAATTGGGGAGCCTATAAATCGAGCTCCCCCCTCATTTGTAAAGTGTGGAGACAGTGTATGAAATTGTTGCATTGAGACTATTTCCGATAATAAAAGCTCTTATGCATGATTTGATTTGAACCACTTTTATTGTCAAGTAGTAAGCAAGGTTGCATAACTTCTTCTACCATAGATTAGAGTTAGAATTAAATTAAGTAGAATTTGCTTTGAATATTGGTTAAGTGAATGCGAGATTGATCGTATAGATTAAATGGTGAAATATTGCCCATACTTTCTTCGGATGGATGATTTGCATTCGATGCGTAAAGTTAGCCTGAGCTTGTAATTGTGGAAGCTTAGCTTTGCTCTCAGTCGAGGCTTGAAAATTATAATCACACCCCTTGAAGATTGCACCCACTTTGCGTAGTTGTCCCAGGGAGGCGAAACAAAGCGTGTTTATTCCTTTCACCAAATCTTTACTGTCTCTTAAATTCTTAGGCATAGAATAGATCCTCTAAACCCTTATCTTTTGCAATTTTTTTGAGATTCAAATTGAAAGTCCCAATTGAAGAAGCCTTTAATGATAAATCCGTCTAAGTCCCAAACTTGTGAAGAATTCTTTAACATAAGTCCCTTTGTGTATTACCAACAAATCAGAACGCCCATTGAGCTTATCCACACATCATGACCTGACAAAAGAAACCTTGGAATCGCCATATGATCTTCTCGCAATCTTAGCATACGCGGTGGTTTTTCAAGAGAGGATAGAGTGTCTTTGGACATTTTATTCTGTGTGTTCGGTGGATGATAAAACATACACCAATAGTATGTTAACCTCCCTTTGTTCCAATAAAGGGTTTCCATTCTCAACTTGAAGGGAAAAATATGAGTCAAATGACTATATTTATCGAAAGTGTGGCATTTAAAAAGAACATTTTCTTAATCCATTATAGCTCATCTAGAAAGGCTTATACAAATTCTAAGTTTGAGCAAGCGTGAAGTAAACTTGGCTAAGGGTTAAACTTAAACCTTTTTGCCCAGACACAATCACAAAATGCATCTCTAATTTCCTTAAAGATACTTTAGTACCTGAAGGCCATGACATTAGAAGGCAAAAGCTCAAACTATCCTTTCCTGCAACCCTGCTCCCCAATCAATCTCTTCCTTCTGAATTGAGATAAGTAGATGTTGCTTGATGGTGTCTTGAGACACTTGCCAATGCCAAATTCCAAGAATGAATTCCATATATTTAGCTGCAGGGAGGATTACATTATCCAGGCAGGCTCTATGGAAGAAAAAATCTTCCATGAAAAAAAAAACAGCGCTTTAATACTTACATAAAGAGGTCTGCTTGTTTTTTAAACAATGGACTGCCCTAAAGTCTGTCATGTCATTCTATAATTGCAAATAGCACCATACAATAACCCAATTCTCTAAGCAAGACTTTGATTTTCCCTTTTTCCCTTAGAGATCTTAATCATACATCACACCAATGTTTTCACAGATATACATCATGGCATGTCATAATCACAGGAAACTCATTCTTTGAGCTCCCTTTATCTGCTCTGATATTGCAACAATATCTATGTTACTTTCTCAAACAGGCTCCCCTTGCTGGTAGCGAAATCATTTGTCAGTAGAACCATTCCAGATTATCTGGCCAAAATCTGACTAAAGTAGGACGAAAAGGACTGTCCCTAACCTGACATTTATATTGTTACACAAGTTGCATCAATTATTGGAAACTCTTCTAACTAAGCCCACTCAAAGTTTTCTTTATTCTACAGAAACAAAAAAGAGGGTATCTAAAAGTGTTTGCCTTGTTCAATTCACTATAAGCATTCATGAACTCTGAAATGCCTAGAGGACCATGTCAGGCTGTCAATTAATTTAATTTTCACTATCCAATCATTTCAATCTACTGTATCCTAGAATGTTGGAGTATATCATACAGATGGACTTGCGATATAATTCTATCAAATGAGTGGCAGTGCCAAGTTTGCATTTTTAGTCATTGAGTCACTTGCATAACAAATGAAAGACATTATCCATGAACTCCCATTGCAATACGAGTCAACAAGCCTCCATGTCAATCAAAAGTAACTTAACAGTAATGAGTTAAAAACATGTTCTAGAATTTTTGTGACTATATCACACAGGTAAACTTGCAATATAATTCTGTCAAATGAGTGCTGAGTTTGCATTTTGTCATTGGGTTACTTCCATAAATGTGAGACTAAAGAAAGGCAGCATCCATATACCACAATTGCAGGGCCTCAGTGTCAGTCAAAAGTAACTGAAATTTTAGTAAGTTTAGAGCATGTGATATAAGAATTAACTTGCATACAATCATTAAAAAAGTGGATTTGGTAGGTTATTTCTACTGCAGGTGTGATTGGAACTGCATATATCAATTTCCTAGTGCCATTGTAGGACCTTGCTATATAGCAGGATTTCCCTTTTTCCAAAGCACAACTATACCAAAATCAATGCAAACCAATATCCACAAGCAAACTTATTAAGCATTTGTTTCATTAAAAAGTGGATGAATCACCTTGCCCATCTTTTTTGCAAAATGCAATGGATGAACCATGATCATGGTGTCTAGTTTTGCCCAATCTCTTACAGATTCGGAATGATCTGAGTCATCTCCTTCATAATCAATAGAACTCCACTCCTATAGAGATATCAAACACAAATAGAAGGGGATCTCAAAACTAAAGTTTCTAGCAATATTGACCATAAGGAAAACATAAATGATAATAGAATAGGTTCGCTGGCACAAACCTCTTCATAATCATAGTTATCATTGGTATCACTGCTGTTGTAAGTGTAGATATTGTTGTGATTTTCAAATGCAACTCTTTCCTGCTCTCCATAGATTTGCAATTCATCCAGTCCAACAAAAACATTCTAGCCATATTGCCAATCAAATTTGACAAGATTACCAATAGATTATACACACCAAATCCCTTAACATCAAGGAACCAATATAGATGAGAGAATTGCATGAGTTAACGCACCACAGGATTTCTGGCCCTAGGGCTTCGCAGTATCTTATCATCACCAGTTAACTCAAAATAGATGTCTGTAACACTATATGTGAAAATAGTAAGTTTGTGTGAAACCCAAATAAAGTTCTTCAAAACAAGCTAAATCAAAAACATAGCAAAGATACTAAGTTTTAACTCTTGCAGCAGCAACATTACCCAAATAATTTTCATCAAACATTCAACAAACCTCCATAATCATCAATAACATATTCCAACTCGGTCAAGGAAGCCTCCTGGTGTGTCTCATGATGAATCATTCCTGGAAGCACCAACATTGCCTTGTGATTTGCCTGCATATATAGATTTAAGAGATACTTGTATGAGTGAATTTCTATAAATTGGTAATTTTCTGCAAATTCATATATTTTCTACAAGAGTACCAATGTTAAAAAAGTTATTTAAAAATCTGTAATTTTGGCACAAAGCAATGAGCTCCCAAAACAGATGTCAAGTACCTCAACAGTGCTCCTAGCAATTTCAGCATATGAGAGTCTTGACTCTCCTCTCTCAGTATTTTCGCTCTCACTTATTTCTTCAAGTGGATGGTAACCTAATTCACCATGGTGGTGAAAAGAAGCGGACCTTGAGTCTGAGTAATCTGCAGCTACTTGAACTTTTGCATGCCGGAGCTTTCCTGCTCTAGAGACTCTAGAACAATCTGATAGTCCAAAATAATGGTTCCCACTGTCGAAACTGCCAAAAAGTAATGTTCTTAGTGAATATGATGCAAACTAATAAGCCTAACAAGACACAGAAAAACAAGATTACCAAAAGAAGAGATAAAACTCCTATGTCTATCTCCAAAGAGCTTTATGTTGATTAATGCTCTCAACTCTGTTGTAGGTATACATAGTAATTGAAATTATTAAGTGCACATCTTTACTAACTAGCATTAACAACATTGATGGTGCCAAGTGTATGCTGGCAGGCTGAGTTGCACAAATAGTCATAGTTGGAACTGCTTTGCAAAAATATCAACCTTATTACATATAGATATTTTCCGATTGATACTCTCTGAATTGAAGGTAAGCTATATTAATAAATATTTGATTCTATAGAATTTTATTACATAGAGAGTGGCTGCAATCAAAGTTTTTCCTTTCCCTAATGGTGGTGCAACCACAGTCTTTCATTCTTGAGGAGTGGTAAACAGAGAATGCTCACACCACACAACGGCATTTGACTTTAGATATAGTAGTGAAAGTCAGGCCCTACCTTTTGGTAAACTCTTGCGATTTTTGTAAAGTGAGCAGGTCATGTGGAGGGGTATTTTTGTACGATTATTGCAAGTTGTGAAAGGTAGAGAAATAAATGTCATTTGTGTCCTCCACACTCAACCAATACAGTCGTCAAATTATATCACCGCATGCATAGCCAAATCTGTTGGTCTAACTCTGGACTCTGATTTGTAAACAATATTTATAACTCATCCAGGAGTTTCATTTACAAGATCAACTCCTTATAATGCCTCCACTCTCCTTGTTATAAAGTGAGTCAATTTTGTCCAAATAAGATTCAAATAAAGATTGGATTCTATTAACATCTTATCAAAAGAAATTGATATTCCATCATAGTGAAAGCGAAGACAATGGTCAAAACTCAAATTCTCTTGCTGCAATGAGAGATGAAACTCGTCAAGATGATGTTGATGTGGTGTAATAACCACCCTAGATTTGTTTAGAAATTATGTTAGTTTCAACTGTAAGTGACAAGCATAACAACTTTCTTTCCATTTTTTGATCACTCCAATCCCAAGATGGGCAGCGTGAGAGCATATGGTGTCTAGGATTACAATTACACCAAATCAGCAACTGAAAGTAAGGCACTAGGCAGAAAGCCAGCTAATAGCACTTATCCAGTGAAATGCATAAACAGTACTAAAGAAGTAAACACACTTTCCAATGGGAATTCTAAGGGCACGTCCACTTATTCAGTGGGAAACCTTAAACAATATTAAAATGAAACATCATGCTTCTTTCAGTTATCCAATGGTGAGCAAGTACCAAACAAAAATAAAAACTCTTCCACTTTTCAGTGGTGAGAGATTATAATAAACCACTTATTCGGTGGGGTAACTATCAACAATAAACATAAGCAGCTCACTAATGGTACTACCATCCAATGTTACAATGTTAGCTCATACATAAACATGCCAAGATAGAGTTATATCTGTTTAAAAATGCTGATAAAGATGAATATTGCTAATATAGGTGCTGATATGAAATTAAACAGTTGAAACACCCCCCAAATGTACCCCAAATCATAAATAAACCACCCAGCTTGTAAATAACAACTATATACCTCAATGTTTGATTTTGCTAGTACAGATCTATAAGCTCAAAACTCAAATTCTCTTGCTGCAATGAGAGATGAAACTCATCAAGATGATGTTGATGTGGTGTAATAACCACCCTAGATTTTTTATTGAAATTATGTTAGTTTCAATTGTAAATGACAAGAATAACAACTTTCTTTCCACTTTCTGATCACCCAGATCCCAAGATGGGCAGGGTGAGAAAATACGGTGTCTAGGATTACATTTACACCAAATCAACAATTGAAAGTAAGGCACTAGGCAGCAAGTCAGCCAATACCACTTATCCAATGGTGTGAATAAACAGTACTAAAGAAGTAACCATCCACTTTCTAGTGGGAATTATAAGGGCACATCCACTAATTCAGTGAGAAAGTTTAAACAATATTAAAATGAAACTTCAAGCTTCTTTCACTTATCCAGTGGTGAGCAAGTACCAAACAAGAATAACAACTCTTCCACTTTTCAATGGTAAGTGATTATAATAAACCACTTATTCAATGGGTTAAGTATCAACAATAAACATGAATAGCTCATTGGTGTTACTACCATCCAGTGTTACAATGTTAGTTCATACGATAAACATGCCAAAATAGAGTTATATCTGCTGTTACAAAATGCTGATAATGATGAATATTGCTAATATAGGTGCTGATATGAAATTAAACAATTGAAACACCCCCAAAGGTATCTCAAATCATAAATAAACCACCCAGCTTGTAAATAACAACAATATACCTCAACGTTTGATGGATATTTTGCTGGTACAGGTCTGTAAGTGCTCTATGAACACGCTGCAACAGGTCTGGGCAGCAAGTAATTGCTTAGAAAACTTTGTCAAATCATACCCAACACGCCAACTAAGAACACAAGCTAGAACAATGCTTCAAAACAGTTCCAACTCATGCCATATCTCACTAGAAGATGAATACATCAATCTGAAAATTGATTTCAGACATATGCAGGTCTGATATATTACTGAAAATAACAAGTATAACACCCTTTCAGTCAACCAAACTTCATTAAAATGCCAAAACTCATGCCAAAGTGCTAGAAGAGGGTTTACCAACCCTAGGCACTACCAGACAGCACAAAAATCATCTGAAAGTTATAAAAAAAGTCAATCCAAAATATCTGCATTTGGAAAACAACAAAACCTTCCATCATAAAATCCAAAATTTGAGATTGCTTGAATTCTAATGGTGATTTTTGGATGAATTCACACCCTAACCAGCTAGAGATTATCTTTCAAATCTGAAACTAGAAATCTAAAGAGGGTTTTTATCCTCTAAAGATCAAGGAAGAACTCTCTAGTTCAAATCCGGCAACATAACAATATAATATCAATCAGCATATGAGAAATGAGAGCCCCAAACCTCCTTTTATAGCTTTTTCATTGTTTTTTTGAAAAAAGCAATTTTTTTTTGCTTTTTCGAGAAAACACTTTTCTGTTGCTTTTTCTGAAAAGTATTTTTTGCTTTTTTCCAAGAAAGCGTTTTTTGCCTTTTTGAATTAAATATTTCATTACATGCAAAAGACCCTTTTGGTCTAGGAATCCGCTTCTGAGGGGAAAAATTCACTTTAAAAAAATAAACACTTGGCAAATATTTTAACATCTAAATTCTTAACTTAAGTGTATATTTTAAATACTAATTAAATAATTCATTACATACAGAAGACCCTTTATGTCTACGAATCCACTTCTAAGGGGAAAAAGTCACTTTAAAAAAATATAACACTTGGCAAATATTTTAACATCTAAATTATAAACTTAAGTGTATATTTTAAATACTCCACCCGAGTTGCGGTAAGCATTGCCAAGGCTTCAGAAACCAATTATGATCATGTCAAGATGTAACTAAAGTTAAGAGATAATGAAAAGTGCCAACTTGGAGACTTACTAAAAATAGACGTGCTCTCCAATAAGTTTGAAGAACACCCTCCATAAACACTTTTGAAAGCCTAACTGCAATCCATAATGCCCACTGACCTCATCGCCACAAACAAATGCCAAGAAAACCCAAACCAATGCAGTCCAGGAACTTTGGAGTTCCCAAATCTTTTACCAATCAGCCTATGGGACTCAAGAACCGAGCTTAAAGCTCACAAATCAATTTGGCTCAAATTGGGGACATTACATGTGGTGATAGAAGTATCCTCCATTTTCACTAAATGAACAATGCTTTAAATAGTGGGGGCTATGTGTATGAAGATAGTTGTAGATCACAATATCAAAACTCAACAAGTAGCTCATCCACTCGCAAGCCAAGTGAGTATTAGGCTAGTGTTCACCATGTCACTCACATTGAAATTTGTGAGTACTCTTACCTAGAAACTCATTTGGTGGCAAATAAGTGCAGGTTGTGTGCAAAATAGTGGGAAAAAAACCCTCTTTTTCTCATTTATGCCCTTATGCCTTCCACTCTTTGAAAATACCACATCAAGTTATAGGTGATTTCAACTCCTTTCAATTGATCTTGAACTGATTTGGCTGATTTATTGACCAAATTTGAAGGCATGTAACTGTTGTTTTCTTTTTCTATTTTTGTTTTAGTTTATTTCCTTCGATTCTTGTTGCGTTATAGAATTTTTTGAGTTTTAATATCTCATATTTTGCTTAATTTTTTCCTTTTCTTCATTATTTAAGAGATAGGATTTATAACTTTTAAAGTTTTATTGTTATTCTTTTTCATTGGGGTTTCCGTTTTCCAACTTTGTAGAAAGAGATAGTATCCACAAAGTAACCATAGTAGTAGTGAGAAGACCAAGGACCAAGCTTGGAGGCATCACATACCAATTACAAAGGAAAGAATTAATTGCCTAATTATCATCTTCGTGGTGTGCAATTATTGTGGGTTGACAATGAGCGAAGGCATTAATCGCCTAATTATCATCTTGGTGGTGTGCAATTATTGTGTGTTGACAATGAGCAAAGGCATTAATCACATAAATCCCTAGTTGAGGTGTACAATTGTGTGATTCAATAGAACCTGAGATTACACGAGATAAAAGCTATCCTTGCTTTGTATGAGGAGATGAAATTAGAATAGAAGAAGACCACTAAGGCAATTGCACTGTTTGTGATGAATTCTATGACACTCAAAGAATTGCATTGATCTTCTACAATGACCCAAAAGTGCTTGAATGACCTCCCTTTTTCCTATAATATGACAATCTTCATCTCAAAAAGGTGGAGGAAAAAGAAACTCATGAAGCAATTGAATTGGATGACATTGATCCATATTCAAATTGGATTGCCAAGGATGTAAAGCCCATTTTGTCAACAGATGAGATCACTGGTTTTGAGAAGGAAGCATCAAAATGGGTAGCGGGCATAAAAGCACAAGTGCAAGCAAAAGAAAAAGCATCAAGAGGGGTTTCATTGGATGATCATGATATGCTTGAAAATGATATTGTTCCTCATGGGGTATCTTTACCATCCAATTCAAGGGCACCCACACAGCCTCTGAGAATCTTTAGTTGGAGGGAAAAATTTGTAAACTATTTCTACAAAATTGTAATAATAATCATAAGACAATATGATGTGAATCATACTCCTTTTTTTATCTAGAAATGAAGGGAAAACTACCAATGAGTTCTCTAAAACCTTTGTTTTTCATGTTTTTACATTTATTTTACAAATTTATGTCTTTTTAATATGTTGAATTTTCACTAAGTCTCAAGTCTGATTTAAATTTTAAGTTTGCTGAGTTATTGAACTATGTTGTGGATGAGTAAGTTCAATATGATGATGTGTTGAACGGGTTGTGAGGAAAACAAATGACAAGGCTAGGAAGGGGCATAAGGGTTGACACTTACAAAGAATAAATGAATAAAATATTTCTACTTCCAAGGTCACCCTAAGGGCATCAAATTCAAAACAATTAGCTTCCAAGTGAAAGTTACTCCTATTTTAAAGGCATAAGGCACAAAAAATTTGCAATCCCAACAGCCTACCATTTCCATGTCATAAATACAAGTGCAATCCTAGTTAGCATGGACCTTTTGCTTCTCACATGGACAACAACAAAAAAAAAATTGTAACCATTTAAGGATTTCATTCCTAACTCACCAAGATGATAAATTTGATGCGTGGAAGTGAATAGGTTGTACAATCTTAAAGTCGCTTGAAACTTGGTAATCAATTTAGCAAAGTTCCAATGTAGAATTTCTTTGAAATACATCCAAAATGTTATGGAGCCCATGTCATTATCCCATACTTTCACCTACCTTTCACTCTTGGAAAGTAAAGTAAGGAAAAATGAAAATTCAAAGATTCTAAAGGGAAATCTCCCTAAATTAAGATGACACAGACAACCAGAACTATTTCTGCAATGCTTTTGCTGCACACTGTAATCATGGAAACCTCATTGAAAAGTTTAGCACATAAAGGAAATTGAGAGCTGATTGAAAGCTTCTGAAATTGGATTTCACTAATTATCTTTTGCATTTTCCAACTAGCTATGCCTTGATCTCTGAGTATGAGGCAGACTGGGTACATCAACATGATACTCTGGTTTTTTCTGACACCAACAGATAACTTTTTCTATCTTCTTTCTAGATGATAATTTAATGATAAAACGGAAAGAGGAGACAAGGGAAGAAATGGCTAATATAAGGACAGCAAGAGATGTTGGCAAAAGGGCATGGCTGTACAATGACAAAGCTATTATTGTCAACCTAGGGTCTCATAGTGAGTCAATGCAGCAAGAGGGCAGCAAAAGAGAGCAAATGATTTTAGGGCAGCAAGATATGTAAAACAGCAATTGGGGATAAAAAGGCACATGGACTCAACTTTGAGTCTCTTGCACCAAAACAAATAGCAATCAAGGTCCCCCTAGGTATATTTAAATTTAGTTTGTTGGGATTGCAGAGGCTACCCCTGGAGGAAGGAGCCTGGGTTAGGGCCTATTGCAGAAGGAAGAGACATAATTTGTCTCACTGAAACTTATGAGCAAGAAGGGTGCAAAACCCCTCCCTTTGAAAAGATAAAGACACAAATAAGCAGTACATTTGGGTCAAAAGTTCAGAAAATGGAAGTCTCGTAAGAATTATTCCATGCTATTTTGCTCCTCAAGGCTCAAAAACTTACAAAAAAAGTGGTTTGGATAGTAAAGATCCTTTTGCTGCTCTAAAAAAAGATCTTGCAATGTATTCTCAACAAGAAGTTCTTCTAGGTGATTTCAATGCTAGGACAGAAAATGGTCAAGCTTGCACGTTATGTAGTAAGGAGGATAGTAATCCTATTTGGCTCACAAAAGTAGAGAATCATCAATTGTTTATATGTTCAAAAGGCAACAGGGACATTAACCATTATGGGAAAGAGCTGCTTACTCTTTGTGTCACCTTCAATTTAATCAATTGTAATGATATGACTAGATGGAAGAAATCTGAAGATTTTACGTGCAATAGTTATAATGGGGCAAGTATAGTGGATTATGCAATTTGTTCCAAAAGCTTGATTGAAAAGATAGAAGAGGTCACTATCAATGTCCACTTGTATGATTTAGAATCTGATCATAGCCCAATTTATTTAAGGACTATTGGTGTCCACATGTATGATAGAGGTTGGCATATCAGCAATGGTACAGATTGCGTTTTAAAATCTGAAGCTATATGACTTTTTTGTCTTCATTCTCTTCCAATAAGATTGTGAAAAGGGCATGGACAAGACCACTTTTGATGAGCCATGCAACATGTTGATTTAGAAGCAAAACAAACTTTTGAAGTTTGAAAAACTATCAAGGTCCAAGCAACAAGCAAACATTACTAATGAGGGAAGCTAATGATGGCAGATGACGGCAAATTTTGTCTTAGATTCACTTTAGAAGGGGACTATACATAGTTTTTTCTTCATAAGGATAATGCTAATATAGTTGCTTTTAAATATATGGCTGCTTTTCTAAAATAAAGTAGCTTGCCTTGCTTTATGAGAAAAAATTACAACAATCTTCTTAATTATGGTTTAGCACATTCCTAATTATTCTTGATTATTCCTAATGAAACGATGGCCAATTTTAATTTAGAGTCATTTTAGAAGTGGTTTATATATGGTAGGGTATTTGTAACGACCTATCCCTTGCGTAAATTAAAATTTTCCAAATCTCACTTAAAACATGTAAAGGTAACAAGTAACAAAGACAATACAATAAAAAATTTCCTTTCTTTATTGATAAATATGTACAAGTTACAATATATTTCCACATGAATTTCATTTTCATTGCAAATATAAATCAGAGTTCAAAAGTAATACAGTTACATACATAGCTCGTAAGCTATTGCACAAATAGAAGTAAGAAGGTCCAGGAGTCCGTCCTTTCAAATCTTGGTACATCGGCCGCTTGCTGTGGAGGAGAAACATCACTCAAGCGCTTTTCCGCCAACCACGGACTTATAATGCGGTCCCCCGCACCTATAGTTAGATAGATGGCCCTCCCTTCGAAGAAGAGATTGGTAGGGTATCCTTTAACGATTACCAACTGAGCATAGTGTTGTGTCCTACATAACTAGAATCTTGCTATTTCACAATCTCGAACTAGTACTCGAATCACAATGAACTAACAGTGTAGTCTCAACTATCTCACACCTAAGTGGATGTCGTACCTTTCACTACTTTGGCCAAAGTATTCTCATTCAGTACTTCGAATGAAGGTCATCTATCATAAACACTACTCAGGGTCGATTTGACTTGAGGCTTCCTTACTCTATGCATAGGTTTTGCCCTTCAATGGGTGAATTCGTCACCCCAGACATCCTACAACCATACTATCCTACTAGGAATGAATAGCATAACATGTAAACTATAAAATCCTTCCCCTATACCAGAAACCAAAATTCCTAGGAGTTACACAAGCTTCATCGAGTTAACCTATTAACTAAAGCTGTGGATTGTTTATATTTTCATGATGCATTCAAACCCATCCTAGTACTTAGTATCTATTTCAATCATATTCTCCTCATATGGAGATAATACAAAACATGCAAATTTCATTTTAAATGCATTTTAAACTTCCTCACAAATTCCTTCACATAAATTCACTTCTAATGCACAATTTAAGTAAACATTTCTCATAATAGCTCATTTCTTCTATAATCTTAATTGCATTCAAGAAATGACCTTCAACCTTAATTGTTTACTGCCTATTTACAACTAGTATGTGAATTAAAAGAAAACTCATTTTCTCCCTTTTCTTGTGAATGCAGTTAAACTAGTAACTACTTGATAATGCACAAACAGCATACACAAATTCTACAACATTCAAGTATTCAAAATAGATTGAATAACTTAAGAATAACTCATGCCTGTTTCAGCGTCCTTTAAGAATGATGTCAAGGCACTTCTAGCACTTCAAAATGCGTCTGGCAAAACTTCCTCAAGCTGCTGTCTTCTCTTGCAGATTTCCTTTTCAACACCTCTCTTTTCTCACTCAGAAATTGATACACATAGCTTTTAGAAATTAAGATTGCTCTTGAGGAAATGGTAAAGTTCTCAATATTTAGAATTAAGGATTGCTCGCAGCATTAAAGCTGCTCTCAGAAAATGTGAAGACTCTCAGGAAATGTGAAATGCTCAGAAAATATGAACTCTTAGAAACAAATTCGAATTCTAAAGAAGCATAGAAATGCTCACTTGCAAAGAGATGGATTTCGAAATCCAAATTGGTGTGTTGAAGAATGAACTAGACGGCCTTTTATAGTGTTTAGAAACTCAACTAACTCCTCATCCTAAGGTGCCCAAGCTGCCAGCACTGAGATTTGAGAAGCTTCTGAGAGATTTGTGGCGAAAATCTCAGTCAAATCATCATCTTTTCAAGCCACGACTTAACAAACTTTACATGGCGAATTTCCTAGGTCAACAACTCCAAGCGTGCTCAGATTTTTGGGCATTTTGAAATAAATGATTTGAAAAATTCGTTTCAGATGAGAGGTCAAGTCTATAATGTACCCATGTCGCCATTTTCGTTGCCAAAAGAACAGCGTTTGATTCATTCTCAAAGACCAGTTCTCTGCCCGTGCGCTTCAGGCGCGAACTTCTCCAGGTGCATGACTTTCTCACGGCAGTTTTCTCCATTTTATTTTTAATGAACTCATAAAAACATATTTTCTTTTTTTTCAAATGTTCTTCTGCAAAAATGTCGACTTCTCTTTGTTTTATATGTCTCAAACAAAAGACTCGATTTCTATGTTGAGATTACTTTTACTCCATAGCCAAAATTGAAATATTTCACCATTATTAAAGGATTTAAATCCTTTATGTTTTATTTTATTCTCTTGAATATTTTAAGTGTCATTTAAATTTATACAATTTCCATTTCAATATCATACATTTATATACTTATTGTATATGTATTTTAATTAAGTGTTAATATGTTTATATATATAAATATATATGTACATGCACATATTACCTTAATATTAATACATATATTTTAAATATATATATTTACACCTATATTTATGTATTTATGTATATATCATAAAATATAATCCCATCATTGATATATACATTTATACATAAATATTTATGTAAATTTACTAGATCATAATATTAAAATATTGTTCTTGCCTCAGACATCAGGCGGAATGTGT